>NMRA01000514.1:0-134616 GCA_002633005.1 Phoronis australis
AGTATTCAGTTCAAGGGAACCGCGGGTATGTAAAAATACTTGTGGGCAATACTTTATAGCACAGGGGTTGAAGGTAAGTACACTACACGGGTTAACGTACACTACACTTCAATGACTTGTCAGGTTAATAACAATTCCTTGGAATATACTGAGAGTTAGGTCATTTACCAAATGTATTCAGAGAGAACAAATAAAAAGTACAGCATACACGTGCATTTCTGTCTGTCATTCTTTGAACACAGGCACTTGTTAAAATATAGGGGTAGTTGCACTACATAAATGCTAATATTGCACTCAAAACAAATGTATTTGTAAGTAACACCCTTTAACCTAGCTTTTTAATTGAGGAACCTGTCTGTGACAAGTGTTGCTTACCAACCGTGTAATGTTTTTGCTTCATGTTATTTGTTCACGTCGGGGTACGTACAATACATGTCAATGACATGTCAGGTTTGTAACGAAATACTGAGAATCTATGGAGAGATAGCTGATTTACTATGTCAATTCAAAGAGGAAAAATAAAAAGCACACATACATGTATCTGCCATACTTTGAAAATTAAAATAATGGGGTATTTACCTTACGCAAATGCAAAAAATTCACTCAAAACAAATGTATTCGCAACAAACACCCATTCAACCTAACATTTGAAGGAAGGACACTGTCTTTGACCAATGCTGCTCACTTACCAACTGATATTTTAATTTCATGGCATTTGTAAACATTGGGGTACGTACACTACATCACTTTTTCTGCATCACATGGTAACACAATGCTGTATGGATCATGAAACGGGTAGCATAGAATCGGTAAGAAATCAATATTGGCACTAATTTCCGACAATTTCTAATACCATAAAACATGTTTGCGTTATTTTTGAGATGGATTGTTTGATTAACCATAATTGGTGTTTTTAAGCCGAATATCCGATAAAATGACCACTGATAGTGAATGCTTACACACCCTTACACTGAAAAATAACTGTCAGATAGTCACGTATGCCGCATCCAGCCACACGGCAACTAATATGGCCTTACCGAGACAAATGTCGAACGTTTTAGCACGAGACCGGCAAGTGCTGAATGAAACACGCTCTGGCTTACTCCTACTGCTTGCGCAAATTTCTTTAGACACAATGCACATCTAGCTCGTTAGATTGTGTGGCTTTGACAAATGAACTCTGGTGACACGCACGCGCTCCTTACTCACAAACGCAGACAAACTTCAAAACAAACGTAACGTGACAACAACATGTGTGTTCGTCCAGACATTTTTCTCGCCGTTTTGCCGATCATACATGTAGATGGCACGATG
Source organism: Phoronis australis (assembly GCA_002633005.1). NCBI lineage: Eukaryota > Metazoa > Phoronida > Phoronidae > Phoronis > Phoronis australis. The sequence goes on from NMRA01000514.1 coordinate 1,315, forward strand.
TTGCACAGATTTGTACTTAAACCTGCCGCTAATCCAGACTCCACGGTTACTTAAAAAAAATCTTAGGGACGCTACTTAGAAAACTGAATAAAGATTTCAGGTAATTAGCTTGAGTCGAAACTATTTTTATTCAAGCTTTGAAGTCGCCATATCGAAGATGGCAATTTCGAGGCAGTTAGTCGGCGAGTTTACAGACTGGGATTTCAGCACAATTTTCTGTAAAATGATTGTAATTTAGCTGCAAAGTTTAATAGCAATGCACCACAGTTTTGTTGAAAGTCTTTCATAGATTACAGATTCGTCACAGGGCATAAATTTGATGAATCTTAGCTTCCGATTTTATCCGTTTCGGAGACCGGGTTACAACCGCCTTGGGGTATAATAAGCACCCCCCTGAACCGAACTTTTCTAAGCGCCCTGGGCGGTTATTACGGCGAATACGGTATACATGTATGTGTTTTGCTGAGCCAATCGTCTCCTCGTAGCGTTCAACGCACTCCCTGTCGCTGCCGGCTGCAGGCCTAGCGTAAAATCTGCTTTTTAGGATACAGTCCTTACCTCAAGTTCTGCAAATCAGCACAATTTCCACATTTATTATCCAATGCTGTAGTCAACACGGGGAAATGTATCTATTACCATTTACAGTCCAGACGCTGAGACACTAAAATGGACCAAGAAAACTAAGGAATTCATCGAAGCTAAAACCGTACGACACGAGTGCAGATCACAACTCGGTTGAGGAAATGTTTCAATTTCTATATTCCCGGATGGATTGTTTCTAAGTTTCCGACAAACGTTATTAAATGGTTGAGTGCTTTAACTTGTATATTTCACAAACTAAAAATTCTGATCAATTTATAATTAAATAAAACTTTACTGCTTATTCAACAATTTCACAGATTTTCTTGTCGCTTAATCAGCTTGGGTACCATACTTGACATACATATATGGTGTCAACATCCCGGATCACACGGCAACGATGATGGCAATAAGTCCACACACACACACACACACACACACACACACACACACACGCACACACACACACACACATATTCATTTCATCTGATCAAATGAATTCGCGATAGGATATGACGGTATCGTACGGTATGTAGGATAACCTATATTTATCTCATCCTCGTGGTTTGTTTCGCTGTAAACTAGCTTAGGTATCGTTTCACATTTAGCGTACACAAATATCATTTAAGTATTAAATCATTTTCTGTAAGCTTTACTGCGTCGTCTTCATTATAATAATGTTTTGATTCTCGGGTCATTGACCCTTTTGGTCGCCTAGTATTGGTTATTTGTAACATGTGATTTATTTGTCTCGTCGCAACACTGTGCCATCATCTATATCTTCTCGTTAACTCAGTACTTTTCATTAATTTGTCTATATAACCCTCCAGCACTCAATCCATTTATTACTATTTGTTCTCAATTTTCTCATGTCAGTGTCATGCTGTTGCATTGGCATACTGTGACCCACCTTTATAGGTCAACATCTATATATCAAAACGCTTATTTCGGACCCTGATGTTGACATTCGACTCCGTCGGACAAAAACAAGTCGAGGGCGGCCGCGAGGTCACCCGCCCCAGCCCGACGCCTTCGTCCCATTCGCTCCTGTGGTGAGAAAGCGCCAGTTTCTGCGGCCTTAAAACCTCGGCGTGATTTTTTCTTTGTCTTACCATGGCGTGGCTTCAATCGATCCGATGAAGGTGTTTCTTTCTCGAAGCCAAATTACTATTCAGAGTAGGCCTATTCTACCGCAGTCGGCATTTCAGTTTCCGCCTCATTACGGCGTTCTCCCGTTCAGTGACTTTAGAAGACGTTGAGGGTTGTGAGTGTTTGATAAATTCCAGTTTCTTTGTCAACTGCCAAGCACGGTATTTCGTCTGGTAAGACAACAGGCAAGCCAATTATCTACCATGCTTATTACAGTCTCGTGTGAACGGACTAAATCTCAGAGCGATCGGTACAATCGGAAACAATAGATTGTCGTAACTTCGGTTGTAGTTGTGCGATTTTGGCGATTCAAAAACTAACATGATTAGTATTTGACGCTGAATTTATAAATTCTATTGGTATATGTTCAAATATGTTATAATTTATCTTTTATTTTAACAGCACAGACCATTCAGGCCGGCTATATGATCTTCAGTATTGGAGATTAGAGCAAAATCGAACAAAAGAGAGCCAGTCCTCCAACCATAACTGTATCGTTTTTCATCACAGAATAAAATGAACACATGTATTTTTTTGGTTTAGCTGCGTTTATTTCATGATATGAACAGTGCCAGGAACAACTGAAACAAAAGCGAAGTGTGTAATGTCAGAACTCGTCATACGGTGCGCAGTGCAATCTTGAACTGGCTCTGAAAATGAAGGGAATATGTAGAAATTAAGTTTAACTCTCGAAAATCTTTCAAATTTGGTAAACACCTCAGAAATGGCCGTATACATTAAGCGTTATACCCCAATTGCTGTCGGGATCACAATATGTCAAAAGTGGCTATCACAAGTTGCCACATCTATAACATTTATGAAAAATTCAAAAGTTCCAGTAACGATTTCATCTTCGATTTTTTGAAAATAAAAATGAAATGTGCGGAGTTAAAATAAAATTGAACAAATGTATTCATCACAAAATCAAATGAACAAATGCCATGTTTTTCATCAGTTAGGTTTACTACATACTATAAAGAGTTGAAAGAACAGCTCATATCAAATTAAACAAATGTAGAAACTGGTAAAATATTTTAAAATCCCTTGAAGTGCATACTATAAAAGGAACCAGTCTTTGAATCTTAATTATATATGAAGACAGGCGTGCTTTGGCAATAGACTTCTAAAATGTGCAGCTAAATCACGTCTGCAGACTGCAAACGGCAAGAACCATGAGATTCTCGGATGATCAAACGAGACTAGATAAGCAACCCATGTAGCCGTGCCTTAAACTGATTCCTCATGGACACGGATACGTACTATCGCTGGAGCAATGGACGTCTAGGAAAAGACTGATTAGAGCATACTACGATACATGCCTTATCTATTTGTCTCTTTCTCGCCAAAGCCACGTTCATTTAGTTAATCGAGGTAATCGTGTTGGAATCCCCATCCTGCAATAACATAAATTATTCAAAACGACTCTAAACATTGAATTCAACTTAAACATGACATAGTTATTTAGGATATTAATTTTCAAATGACTGAAACATTTTAACAATTCATTAACCAACGGCGTTTTAGATTTTAAGTCACAAGCCATGATTTCTTTGCAACGCCTCCAGGAACCAAGCTTTGGCGTTTCTTTTCGTGGAAACTTTATTCAAATGGATGGAATTTATGAAACGGCAGTGTAATATATAGACACCGTCATTGAATGGCGTCCACCTCAATCACAGCATTCCAGGTAACAATCCAGTTTTCTGTACATTTTGACAGGAGAAATGTAGAAGGAAAACTGTTCAAAATTTGACAATGTGCACAGAGGTACAAATTGAAATAATAGACGACATGATGACGTTGTTTGATGATCAATTGACGATTGTGACGGTCAAGATGACAATAATGGTGATGATGTCGATAATGGTGATGGTGTCGATGATGTCGATAATGGTCGCAGTTGTAGTGATGGGCACGACGGTGATATTGATGACTACGACGCTTTTAATGATTGCGGGTGGTGATGGTGGAAGTGGTGACTATGATGGTGATGGTGATTGTGATGGAGATGATAAAAGTTCAGTGTTTATGGCAAAGAGTACCAAAGTTTAACTCAGAAACATCAAGTCACAAGTCTTCCCTCAGTGCATTCAACAATTCAAAGCGATTTTCATGTACTATGCCAACAAATCCTACAGACAACGATCTCTCAAAAATCGATGATTTCTGCGGTTAAAAATTTGCAAATACTAGTTTCATCAAAATGTATATTATAATTTTACAACGTTCGTTACAGTAACACCATCGGTCCTGGACAACAACAATTAATAAAATAACGACAGGAGTCTATCAACCTTGCTACAAAAATGTGTTGAGTCGCTTTGTTAAAGCCAGAGCGAAGCGGCCCTTTTGCCTTAGACGACAATTTTTCATCACAGAATAAAGTTTTTGCTATTGCTGTGCGAAGCTTAAATATCTCCGAAAACAGAGCTCTAATCGTAATTTATGTTCTGCTGTGAGTTAGACTAAATTTTCGTGAAACTGACTGTTTGGGTTACCAAAAAGTGTCATGATGGAAAACGTCATTTGAAAACCAGTTTAGGCTTTTTGCATCATTAATTTATCAAAAGCAATAGAACGGGGACACAATATCGTAAATTTCCACCCACCAAGAGATTTCACCTCCTGTGACGTATCTGTATCTGTGTCATCTTCTAGAACACTCTTTATGAACTCCGCAAGGAGAGGAAACTCAATCTAGAATGATTTTAAAACAAAACACTTAAAATGTAATTGTCAGCCCTTATGGAAACTCAAATTTACCTTTACTTTGTGAGCCTGTCAAAGAGTTCATGTCTGGCACTTCCCCAGCTTAGCATCGAACGAGAAATATGATAGCGTGGAATCACGTTAAGGCAACATTTTCGAAAATTGTTGATTCTGTTTGCAGTTTTGAGAAGCATTTTACACCGCGTACACTGTAAGCACGTATATTTGCTGGTGTTCATTCTTTTTGAGACAGACTGGTTGCAGGTAATGTTCACTATAATTCATCGATGGCAAAAGAACAGCTGAGATCACGCAATGGGAGTTCAAAGCTGCCAGTGCTACTTACTGGTCTGTCATCTTTTTTCAATGCTGTTTTGCAGTTTTCGCACCCTTCGTGTCCGTCATCACACATTGATTGACAGGCCATGAGACTGCAAAGAACAATAATTGATCAATGGTCTATAAGACACATCTCTAATAGGGAAAAATCGAGTGTCTTCATGATTATTTTTTTCAATAAATTTTCGGAACAAATGTTTGGGTTCGAGAAAAATCTCAAAAATGCTGACCCTGTGTCTTAAATTGCATTTTTACGTTTTACAGCGTTTTTGGACTTTTTCATTAAATCAAATCGTAATTTTGGTACCACACCATGTAAAATTGAAACATTCCAAAACCATTCTCAAAGAGTTTTGGAGGACGGTACCTAACTCCTTGTTTAATAATTCCAATGGAAGTCGACCAACCCTTTAACATACGTGATGATACTAAGATAGCCAAATTTTCATTATCTAGATTTGTCCATAACGTTACTGAATGGAAATTGTTCTGCGTACTCTGCGGGTAGACGACATATTGGGCGAATGGTAGTTAGGGTTGTTACATTGGCGACATTCTGTTGACGTTTAAAAGGTCCCTGAAGTACAAAAAACATGCATTTCTAACACAATTTAGTTGATGACTAAAGTCTGTAGCAGAAATTACATCTTTGTAATTGTTTCACATTTTTGTACAAAAATTGTTTTTCCAATGTTAGTTTTCATCACTGAGGCTGTACCGTGGGTGAGGACAATGAGATAACTTAAGCTTATTATGTATATACCTCATTAGACATTGCCTCTCGGCTACAGAACTGCGCTTAATGTGTACAAATGTAACTCGTCTGCGATCTCGGCTCATAATACAAGTTTACTACCGTGTAGTATTAACTATTAGTGGAACGATGCAGGGGCCCCGACTGCGTAGCCTTGCCTTGGTGTGCCCACGTGGGTAAAAACTGATCACATAAAATCTGACACAAAATTAAAAGCTAAACACATAATCAACAAGGGCGTGAAGTAGTGAGAAGCAGTCTTGCACAGATCTCTTCCAGAATGTGCTTTATAAATTGTTTAAAATTGTTCAACTGGTGATAAATACTGGGCAGAGATTCATCATTAAAGCTAGGGAACACTCAGAAACCAAAGAGTTAGTTTTGGAGATTCTGTCATATGGTTATATTACACCTGGAATTTCTAAAGGACTGATTTGGTCAAACTGATTCTGATCCGTGACTACCTGCTTACACTGGGTCACCCCCTGATGTGTGTTTTGCGGTGGCACATCAATAGCACCAAGACCACCATGTTTTAAGTTTGAAAGGACTGTTTTCAACACTTGAATACTAAATAGACCGCGCTATAGAGATTTAAAGCTCTGAAAATGGATGCAAAACAAATGGAAGAATGTCTAAAGTGAACGGAAGAAAAATTCATCAAGTCTTTTCAGAAAATAATTATACAAGAAATGCTGGAGATCAACACTGAATTTGCAGAGAAGTTCTCACGGAAGAGATTGTTAAACTAAAACATTATTCACGGAGAAACAGCAATAGAACATGTAGATTGAAAGAAGAAGATTGACACAGAGAACAGCTTGGAAGTGGTTACAAGCTTTGTGGAGACATCACTGAGCATCAGGATTGAGCCATCGCTGATTGATAGAGCCCACCGCATTGTAAGACCCCACCTAGAACCAGAAGACTGTCATCCAAAATGGGAAATGATAAAAATGAAAATCAGGGAACACACCAAATTTTTTCAAAACGAAACAGGACAACTAATAATGATAGAGAAGTGGAACTCAATTATTTGGTAAACAATTTTGTTGTCGAATTAAAAAAGGACTACTCCAATAATGAAGCCATAGAAGGCTTGGACAGAGCCAAAGTAAAATTATAATTATTATTAAACATACAAAAAGTAAAAGGAGAGGTATGATCAGAAGTGGAGCTCATTGGATAGAAAATGGAGAAGGTAACTTCAAATATTTTGGCAACTTGGAAATTCAATGGAATAAACTTTTTAGACGGAAAAAAATAAAGAATGGGATATATTCCCTGAATATGTTTATAGAAAGTATGGATGTTGTTTATTTTAAAATCTAATTATTCCTATAAAAATTTGCATAGAGAAAATCTGAGCCTATTGTACACTGATATGTTATGGTCTTGGGAGCAAATAATAGACTACGTTCATAAGAATATTGGCTTGAAATAACAAAAATATTTTGATTAATGGAAAACTGTGTTCTACATCAGCTATTACAATACTGGAATTGCTTTTGTTCAAGACTTATTAGATTTCGAAAATAAATTATTATCCTGGGAGGTTTTAAAGCAATTGGACAAAGTACAAGGCAATGAAAATTTCAGATATTCCGATTAATGAAAGAGCTAGCAGCATGCACGACATTGCACCAGATCAGATTGATACGCGATAGACAAAATATGTACTACTTTCCAGAGAGACACCAGGTCCTGAATTAGAACACATTTTATTAAAATTATTTGCTGACCAGCAAATTAAACAGATTCATAGTATGCCTTTTAGAATGTTGCTCTAACCTAATTTGAAAGTTTTTATGTAATATCTCATTCATCAAAAAGTTTACACAAAATGTTTCTTAAAGAAAACGAAAATAGTCCAAATCGGCATATGCTCATTTTGTGGACTCGTAGAAACTTTTAATCACTTGTTTTTTGGAATGTGAGTATGTACTTTCTTTTTGGAATAACTTACAAGCTTGGATTTTAAACGTCGTTGGAAATAACCTGTTACTGGGTGAAAAGTGTGTCCTACTATTTGCATACTTTGGAGGGCATGGCTACGAAATAAATCACATATTAACGTTATCTCGGTGCTTTATATATACTTGTTTGAAGTTTTCATGTATTCCTGTACTTCAGAGATTTCACCCAATTGTATTTGACACCATCAAGACAAGGAAAAGTATGAAATCTACAGAATTACCCTGGACTTCCTGTAAATTTTTAAACTCTTATACGTTCAGTGAAAGTGAGAGTGAATGTGTTCTTGTTTGTTTTCTTTTCTACTGTATTCCATTGTTAGTTTCAGTTTTTTGCAAATAAACTTATTAAAAATAAAAAACACACACTTCCTTGAGTAAACAAAATTATTTACCGGTGTTGAAAAAAATGGCGTTCTGCCATTAACTCTGTTGCTGAAATTGGGGTGCGCGGCTTTCGGCGCCGTCACCTGTTGCCTTATACAGGTTATTCACGTAGCGGACATTAAAATCCAAAGCGAGGCTCACTGCGAAGAACAAACCGGAAGTTCACACTGCGTGTGTTAAATGGCTGGTCTTTCGAGTCGAACCAAAGAAATATAGAAAAATACATCAATGCACCAACCAGTTGTCTTACGAAAGGTATAAGTTTTTTCGGAAAACTACGTTCGAAACATGAAAAGTAAATATGATCAAATTGCGGCGATTGTCAGTGTTACGGATTAGGTATATGCTGAGTGCGATGTTACACTCTTCTTGTAAATTGTTGATAAAAATGCTTTCTACACGAACCAGGTCATCAGCTCGTATTTTTGGCGAGGTGAAGATATATTTCACAGGGACGGCTTGTTGCATTTTGCTCTCGTATGCAATTCACATCTTGTTTAATTACATGATCTAGAATATTAAAATCAAGCATAGTCTAGCTCCTGGTAGTGAATTAGGGACAACCTGAGGACTAACAGTTGATCTGTCATTGATCTTCAAGAAGGATTGGTGTTGTTAAAATTCTCTTTTTATTAAAATATAAAACCAGGCTGGTATTTGAAGCTAAACACTATTTGAACATCAATTCTGTTTTCTTGTCTTTATTATTCTTCCAACTATTTCATGAGCTAGGTTTCAAATACTGATCTAGACAAGACGAATTTTAAAACTAAAACACCCAGGCTAGTTCGTTCGTTCAAAGCATAACCTGAAGAAATAAAGCATCCTGATGTATACCTTAATTTCAGCTTAATTTCAATTAACTGGACAGAGCAAGCATAATATACTTTCAGGGGCCTCGTTTTAAATGTTTATAATGAAATATTCAGTACAATAAATGACGATAGTTTTCATACAGCTAGCTCAGTGGTTGGCTAGGCCACGTGAAGAAAAAAAGGTTGTGAGTAAGCACAGGTTGATCCGTCGACTGGAATGAGTACTCACACGACCAATGACGTATATCTCTTTGTGTACAGCCTCAGTGACGTCACGAAAAACAGAGCTCGTGGTGGGACTTAAGGTTAGTAATAGTTTTTTTTTGTCAAAGTTAAAGTGAAGTACTGTGCTCTATTTAAGATGATGTGAATGCCAGTAAACAACCTTTATACTTTCAAAATTCATATCAAAATGCTGAAATATGTAGTTCATGCCTCTTTAAAAAAGGAAGACTAAAGTCACTGAGCATACCAGAAAATCAGTGGATGGTGCCGTGACTTAAAACACACACTAAATCATTTGTTTTTACCACTTCAAGAATAGATTGATCAACATGAGCTTTTTGCTCATTTTTGCTTGAGTTTAAGTATCGTGTTGCTATCATTTTTAGACAGTTAAATCGGTCCTTCAACTTTGAAAGAAATTTGTGTTGCAGAACCAGAAATGCAAACTTGAACTTAAAATTTCTTTCAATTTGCTCTGCACGTTTTGGAAGAATTAATGTCTGGAACACCGTTGGCCCGTTAAACAGGCTTTAAGGCTCTTCTTTGAACTTACAGCAATTTGTAGACTTTGCGCCTTATGATGTTCAACGTCAGCTTTGCTCTTATAGGACGTTTCGTCTTAGACAACGATGCTTCGCTTTCCATGGCGAGAGTGCAGAAAATGACGACCAAGCAGAAAATGGCGACGATCTTCCCCATTGTTGTTTACCTGATACGACATGATAAACAGGAAATGGGTTATGTAATAATAGATCTAAAGTAAATAGATATAAAGCAGGCAAAAAAAAAACAATTGGACATGTGGGTTCGGACCCACTGCAGCGTGTTGAAACCCTTCAGGTAGAAACGTTCCACTACTTGTAGCTGCAATGTGCCTTTCCATCAGGTCTCTCTGTCCTCTGGTATACAACCCTGACACCTGCGGTCAGTTGCATGAAACAGTAGCGGTAGGGAATCCAACTATGTTCCCTTAATTTGAAGTGCAATAGTAGACATTGCTTACTCACTAAAATTCAACGTATATTTTAGTGTTGTTATGAATTAATTAGTTTAAACGTGACGTACACTGTTACAATGAATATAGAATAGCAAGAGCAGTCAGTGTTCGAAAATGAAAAGATCCACAGATGCGTTGAAATTTATGTAGTTGAGCCCCAAGTGGAATTGTTTCATTAGTTCCACCGGGAACTCCCTTGACCCAGTATCTCGCTGTCGTATGAATATAAGCTTACGCAGGGGGATTTTCCGCGCAAAGACTTCAATTAATTCCACAAATATGGCTTAATAGTATATTTATATCTACTATTGTAAACCTTGGCGTCATCGAGAAGTTGACTAGCATTGGGTTGAACCTGCATCCGAACTCACACTTGACTCGTTTACAGCCTCGACATTTAAACAATCACGCTGCATGATTCGAGGTGATACGAGCGCAAATTTGCAAGCTGGCTCGAAGACAGTGACACGCAATGAGGCTATTCGACGCGGTATCGCTGCTGTACTAGTTGTGATTGAATTGCGGATGCGTCACTTTCCCGCGTGCAAATCTTCTACAGGTGGTTACAAATTCTCGAAAGACCTGAGGTTACTGCAGGCGTGGAGAATTGCGGTCAAAATGGTCGAGCGAATGACAAAAAGTGTGTCGATGCCGAAGCCTCACGCCCCGTGTGTGTGGTCTATGCATTTCCATTAAGAGACAATTTTATGACGTACTTGGTAAGTTTTTAGCAATTAAGTTTCTATCGACATCGCTCAATGATGCTATCCCCACCAGTTACCCCAACTGAATGACCGAGTTTCCTTATTTTATAGCGGACCCCACGCCCGGGAGTACTAGATTAGTTACCGAATTAACATGAATGAGCTATTCAGTGAATTTGTAACATTGCATTGGAATAAATATTGACACCTAGAATGAATTTTATTTGTTGAGATCATAAACACATTTTAGGTGTCATGAAGCATGCACATTGTTAAATCACTTTTAGCCTGTTTCACATATTTTAATTCAGATCTTAAGTAAGACTTGGGTACAAAGATTATTAGTTTCTACATATAAACATGAAGATGAAATGTCAAGTATGCTCTGCCTTACAAAAGTATTTTTGTCTGATGTTTTCTTTTGTAATTTGCTAATATTTCTCTGTTACAGGTGAGAGAAAACGATTGAAACCAGTCGCCTTACCGTCTATTTTACCTTTCGACAAAGTGAATAGCAGTCTTTCAGCAATAACCTGAGATAATTGAACCTCTCAATTCAGAAAGTCAGCCCTTGATATCACTGATTATGGACTCTTTCACATTGTTAATATTGCAATTGCTTTTAACAAATAATGTTGTTCCGTTGTATAAATGTGGTTGCTCAGTTCGTCATTTTGTTTTTAAATACACTGATTATTGTTTATTTTTTCTAATCTGGTGCGTAGCAAATTCTTATCCAGCTACAGTGTAGCTACGCTTGAAAACACACTTTGCTTGCATGTGGAACTTTTGTTACAGACAAGTTAACACGAAACTTAAAACTGTTCAAAGGCCTTCTTAAGAAAGCTCTAAAAATAGTTTCAAACAGAAACAAATCAAATGCAATCAAAGGGAATACTTCGTTTTGATCGCTGGACATTTCTATAGGTCAACTGAAAAATGACAATTCGCAAGCGTAATCGGTGATTACTTCAGCTTTATAAAGAGGCAGCGCAACTGTACTGTACGGGGTTTAAAACTGAAGAAATATTATGGTTGTGATTAATTAGGGACAAACTTGCCTGTTGATGAAAAATTTATTCGATCATCAAAGTGTAACATTAACGGGCTTTTTACTGACAATGAAGCAATCGATGCAGTCCCTGAATGTCATTTCCACATGATGCGTACCAAGTTGAGAAGCTTTTATCATTAGTATAAAGCCTTTCTTAAGGAAAACTTACAGCCTAATTTCAACGGAATTTCGTTACTTTAGATGTATTAGGCTAACCAGATTGTCCCAGCGCAGCCTTAGTAAAATAAGAAAACGCGAGTTCAATCACGCAAGTGTAAGCCCGTCAAAAGATAAGTGAAGCTGCCTTTTTTCGTGCCATGCTGCGTCACCGCGAGATCCCACCACAAACAACAAAAGGTTGTATTGAATAGGCAAGGTACCAAAACTACACGGAACGGACTCATAAACACGGTCACGGACGCACGACTCACGCACCTGCAAACACCGTTCACTGACTCACAAACATGGGAACGGATTCACAAAACACGACCCGTTCACCCAAATACACGGGACACCGACTAACATTCACGAAAAATAGACGGTTAACATGTCCTGTGTATTTTTGGTTGAATGGATCATGTTTTGCGAGTCCGTTCCCGTGTTTGTGAGTCAGTGAACGGTGTGGTGTTTCGAGGTACGTGAGTCGTGTTCATGCGTCCGTGACCGTGTTTATTCGAGTCCGTTAACTTTGTAGTTTAGGTACCTTGATAGGGATCTGAATAGAACACCATTGCGTGCGGGTGTTATTCGCAGCTGTTTGAATTAAAGGTGATTCTCGCGATGACGTAGACAAAATTGAGCCACTGCGCCCAACAGTTCGTTACATTAGGCAATTAATGGCACTAGTGGGTTCAGAGCGATGCTCTTAACATGCTGTAGGCTACTGTAGGAACCAAATTTACACGTGTTACCGTTGAAGATAGGCTTTAATGTCACTCAGTGAGAAAGGACAGGTATTCATACCAGATGCCTTTGGTTTTCGTTTCACTGGGATCGAGTTTCAATGGCCTACAGAAGCGCTTGTAAAAAAGGTCCAGTTGGGGCACGTCGCTTTCCTACATGTGACCTCATGCAGCCTCAGTAAAGTCCACAATTAGATCCTTGAAGGTAAACACAACATCATATCACTTGACTCGCTTTGGGCCCAAAATCTGATCCTGAACTAGACAACAGCGTTACCAGTTCTTCTTTAGCTTCAGTCCCTCATGCGTCTTCCAGGAAAGGCAATAAACCATTGTTGTCCACACATGACTCATTGCCTATGAAATGGCGTCATCACCAATGAGGCTGGGTGGTGAAGCAGTCAGATATAGTTCCTCTTCACACACAAACAATCCACTGGCACACTTTCTTATGGTAACTTAGTACTGCGGCCACTTTTTCATGCAGCACTGCCGGCTGCTGTGTGAACGCCATGTTCAGGAAAGAGAAAGGATTAACAAAGCTTGTCTGTGTTGAGGCTTGACGTGGAATCAAAGATGTCACTGAACCTGGAACAAATATTGAAACATGAATAATTAAGTACGTGAGGTTGGGTCAAATATGTTGCCCTTGTTTTTCAAAAATGTGATATGGTTACTGCTTTACAATTTCACACAAAATTAAATAATTATTATTTCCAGAAAGCTAGGGTGTATATAATATAAGCGTCTTTAGTTTTCATTCCTAGCCATAACATTGATCTAAACGCATCACTTGTCTGCAAATTATGCAAGTTATTTGAGACAATTTCAAACCTTTGTTACCATTTTCAAGCTTTTGAATTTTGATACTTTCAGCAATAATAAACAATGATTACAGATTCATAGGTCTGTCAAGCACACTTCTGGTCTAAGGCTGAGGGAAATCTTTCTCAGACTTTTTATTTTAATTCTAATAAAACTTGGGTCACATAAAATGATGGATAACCTTTCTGTTGTTTAAGAGTAATTAAACATCCTAAGGCACCAGTGTCTGCATATTGGCAGTAAGAATACATGTATGTTCAAATATGACTTCACTAGTATGTTCACATACATTAAAAATGCAATTTTCACAAAAATGGCAGTCATATGAATTTATAAACGATTTGCAACATTTCAAGGAATAAGACGGTTCAGTTGTTGAGAAGTCAGAGAATGTAATATATTTTTAGGAGATTACAATGCATAGCAAAACCGTTTCATAAAACGTAAAAGAACTTCAGGAAGTTTAACAATTACCTCACCATGTTCTTTCCCCCGTACACTATTACATGTAATTTCCAGACATTCAGTTGCACCAAATTTTACAGCCTCAACCCCGTATGCCAACCTCCGCTAAGGACCTGCATATGTAAATTAAAAAGACAACTTCCATAGCTTTCTTTAAAAATAGCTGTCCCTTTTCAAAAGGTTTTGTTCTTTGTCTCCGATACAAAAAGTAGGCTTTGATACGCCGTAAAATGTAAGAATTTCGTAAAATGGAACCACTGTTACATTTTATGTAACAACTGTTACATTTTATGTCATTGTTACATTTTACGTTGCTAGGCCTCTTTTAAAATGTAAAAATATGTTACATTTTTTGTAATTGTTACAATTTACGTCGAATGCACATGCCAGAAATGTACCATTGTTACGAAAGCGAAGTCATATTTCATGAGTTTGCAAGGTACTTGTCACACGGAAGAAAACCGTTCACACACCTAACGCCTTCTTTCTCGGATTGTGTGAACGAAATTCTATCAAATGTGCCAGGTTGACTTTAAAGATGTGTCCTTTGTACTTTCCATGGTTTTTTGAACATGAGTTATTTAACGGTGTAGTAAAAAATGTACAGCGCGCAGTTTCAACTCCACACGAAAGGAGTTTCCAGGATCAGGTAACAAGTTTTTTATCGTTAAAGCGTTCTTGCATTTTTGTTGACGCTTATAAACTAATTTTTATCCGACATTGTAGTAAACACATTTCCCTTAGTAAGAACAGCAATGACATCCTATTTGGCTTTTATTTATGGTACTTCTTCGGGAACGAAAGACAATTACAAAATTTTTTATGGAGAATTCAACTTCGGAAGCCAATTTGATAGAAAATAAACACCAGTTTTAGTCCACGATAGTTTGCTTTATTTCGGCCAGTGTTTTATTGCCTTGGAGTCATCGCTAATGCAGTAATTGCTCTGCTTCAAACAAAAGGAGCAAAGCCAAAGTTTCTGTTGCCGACAGGTGATGTCTACCACCTTAGTTATGAATGAAAATTTCTTAAAGACAATGTGGTGGAAGGAAATAAAAGCACGCATTTATTTGCCGGCAGTTTGACACATTTTGCCAAAGCTACAATAAAATATTGCCGTTGAAAAGGGCGAGCCATTCAAAAAAGTGTCGTCCTAGTGACGAAAGAAATATCATTGTTCCTGCGATGTCAAACCTCTCTGAAATATTGGTGGTAACAAGAGATCAAACCGTGGCGTGTAAACGTAAAAATGGGATGCCTGGCACTCTGAAGGCACCTGATTATTTTGCTCCTGTCTAGATCTATAGTTTAAAGGGGCAATAGTTCAAAAAGCTGACTGTTGGGCTTTCGGACTATAAAAACATTCAATTTCTCTTTCTATTACCTTTTAAGATAAAATATGAATTAAAACTGCTATTTGGCCAATGGTCGTTAGTTTGAAGTACATATAAATTAGGATAAAGATTGGACTTTCTACTATTAATTGACGTGAAGTCACGTGTCTCATGAGTCGCCATTTTTGTGTTGCAGCTCGGAGATAAGGGAATTTGGTATATTAATCCTTTTGATGCATTGCATTTTAATCTTTTTGATGCATTATATTAAAAGCTCATATTAAACATCGCTGACTTCGACATAGGCGGTTTTTGTTCCATACAATATTGGGGCCCATTCCACATAAAATTGTTGCGTGTCTTGTATGTTCGTTACACCCTATTCTAATGAGCCGTTGACCGCAACTGAGTAGTCGTTAGTTCTCGAAGAATGTCTGTGTCCAGATTTCAACGTAACGCAATTTTGAACTTTCTTTGACCAGGAATGTTTTCAACAAGAGACAGTTTTGCGGTCTGAATTCAGTTCTTCGTGGCAAACTACAGATGGACATAGTTATATCTACAAATAATACAGTGCTTGCCGATAGTTCAGAAATAATCAATTTTTGAATTTGGTGCTCGTCTAAACAAGTTTTTAAATCTTAATCTCCTCGTTTCCAAAACGTAGGCGTGCTCTGCATCCACAACTGTCAAGACGTTCCTCACAATATCGTTAAAGCTGAACTTAAGAGCCCCTTTAAAATCCTATTGGGACAGCACTTGCTGTCCACTATGGAAAGCCTGATGACAACATTGAACAATAAATGAGATGATTTTAAAATCTTTGATGTCCATGATATTTTAGCACTTTGTTAAACTGGTATTGTGTCCTCGTAAATAAATTACTAATAAAAACGATAATAGGTAGCCAAATTCATGTCGTGTCAGCCCGGAGTGCATTCCTATAGTAGATGTATACGAAAAGTGCCGCTCAAAAGACTGTTTTTTCACAGAAAAAATACTCTGCAAAATTGTGTCATTTTTGACGAAACTAAAAGGTGTCTTTCCTGAATTTCTGGAACAGACGTGTGCGAAAATGTGAGGTTTTACACAATTTAGTCTCTAAGTGGGTAATTTTTGTACGAGCCCACTCTCTAAATGGGTTGGCATTCAAATATTTCGGGCGCCACTCCTCGTCTAAAAATACTCCAGTACACCCGGCTGTGTCAGATACCACTTGTTCGTGATTTTGGTCATTTTCTTTGCAATATGATGTGGGTTTCGTAAAATGTAACAATGGTACATTTCTCGCATATGCGTCCGACGTAAAGTGTAACAACTATGTAAAATGTAACAACTTGTTACATTTTAGGAGAGGCTTAGCAACGTAAAATGTAACAATGACGTAACATGTAGCAGTTGTTACATTTACGGCGTATCAAGGCTTTGGATAGGAAGTTCTTGCTGGTTAGCTGCCTGCAGTCAACTGCTTAAATCCAATTTTCAGGTGAAAACAGACATGATATATTTCCATGTCAACATGTAATAGATTTCCGGACGACATAGGATAAGGAATAAACAAATAGTCTAATGGATGTTTGTGATGTACCCTTTGGGCTTGGGCTGTAAGCTTACCTCACTGTTGTATTACTGTCATTCAGCATTAATTGATGCAACTGTCACTGATAAACTGTTAGAAATCATTCCAAACATTAATGATACTGCTTTGGTGTACAAAAACACCCCGAGTGCTATGTCAAGTATCGTAACACACATCAGTCATCACAACAAACAATGATTAACCGATTTGCAACTGCCGCGAAGTCAACATCGGCCAGTACCTAAATTAACAGGTATCAGTTTTTTAAACATAGAATAATCGTTAAAAATAAGCACAGACCTTACCTTTGTATAAGGTAACGCTTACTTCTTCTCATAGAAGCACCCTTTTCCCGCAATCTCAGCTTCTGTTGGCACGGATGCAAGTCATTTCATCATGTATTTAAAGGGCTCGCGAAATCGAGGCTGCTTAATCCATCACCACTAGTACAGGTGTGCCCTCTTTTAGTGTAAAGATTGTCGAATAGATAAAAAATTCAGTCCAATTTCGAGTTCAGAGATTTGACGCGGGTCATGGCAATGAAAAGAGTGGACTCTCTAAAAAGAGATATTGGCTGTAGACGCACTAAAGTTTGAAGTAAAAAAGACTTGTTGTTCTGATTAGCTCGGTTCTATAAAACGGAGTAATAATATTTAGATTGTTCTCGAATTTCCCGACTTGTATCAACTTTTGACAAACGTTTACCATCCTCAAGAAAATAACTAAAAGATAGTTGTCATTAAGACAACATTTCCTTTGTTTTCACCCGTAATAAGCACAAAACAGTTTCACCGAACAAAAATGATGATTTACAACTCATTAGAAAAAATTCGTTTTTACCAACAAATGTTCTCGGTTTGAACATGGAACTCTAAAGCTGGAATGCCAGCTCCCACACGAGGCCTGTTGCATGTTTTTGTATTCTATTATTGCGATCCCGAGACTAGCTGAGAACGTTTGCACTTAGAATTTCCAGCTGCCAGCTCGACTGTGTTTTGATCGAGAGTAGTAGTTATCATATCAAGCAAAATTTCATTGCTTCACTTTCATTTTGTTATTGTTGTTCATCAAGAGAGACTCCTGAGGTACAACTCCATACAATCAGCGATTTCTCGGCAAAATTAGTCAGCAAACCCAACAATTGTACTGGTCATTCTTTGTAAGCACCGACCTGTGTGCCCATGGTGGATACCGGGAGTAGTTTGGCCTCTGATTTCTTTTCAGCTCCAGTTGTAGAACCACTTTCAACAACCGGGCACACTACATGCCAGGAGTTTTTCAAGAAGGACTTTTGGGTGTTAAAATCATGTTACAGTATTTTCGGAAGTAAGTTACATTTGGCCATAAGGCAGGTGCGGTAGCGTAATTGTCGAAATATTACTCATGTTTAGCTATTAGTGTGTTTGAGTGTGTGTGTGTGTGTGCGCGTGCGAGTGTGTGTGCGCGCACGCGAGCGGTTTGTGTGCTCGTGTGTGTAATGTATTCATTTGGTTCTATGATAATCTATTTGTGCAATGGTAATTCGATATCTGAGACATACTTGAAGATCTACCCTTATCGGTGGTCTTTACCTATACAGCGAAATAAAATTTTACATTGTAAAAATCTATTCCAGTACTACGTGTTGCTGATGGTGTAAAGTGTTTTTGCTAGTTGCACCGCTCTTGGCACACTGTCCCACTTTCTTTATTGTTTTCTCCCGTTCCCCCACACGATCTAAATTTACCGATTTTTGACACACGGCCAAATTGCTATGTTGTAATACTTGGATATCATTGAAATTTCCCACGCGACATGGCCATATTTTCTTGCTCAACTAAACAGAAGGAAATGGTACGATTTATGGGCTTTGCATCACCCTCAATTTCCCATTCAACTATAAAACCAACAAAAACGCTGTCGGGCATTTTCGTGTGTTACATCTCCGTTCAACAAAAAAAGAAAACGCTGACGGTATGTCTGTCGTGTTGTAGCAAATATTTCACCCATGCGTTTTGCCTTAGACCCAGATGTCACGCATTTTATCCTGAAGTCCTGCTTTTCAATCAACTTGTTCCGTTTTTTCGTTCTTGAATGTTGACCGTGATTACTATGCAACAGTTGTTCAAAATAACGTTGTACAAAATAGATCAGGATCACTAACTTTTACTTTTTGCAAATTCTTACCTGCAACCAATGCTTCACAGCCCACTTCATTGCTACGTGACAGAAGATTACCCATTTGTTATCGATCAGAAAACATTTATCTACAAATTTCGGATACATATTTGGAATAGCTTTTCGTATTTTTCGAAAATGTCACTGCATTCTGATTTTTTACTGAAGAATGTGATTACATGAAACAGCACCATTTCCAAATAATGATAACACATAAAGATGACTGCAATGATGGACGAATTCCTGACTTCATTATCCACAGCAAATGTGAGGTATTCATGTACCAAAAGCTTTGTCTTTAAAGCGTAGAAATTTTTTGACTCTTTAAAATTACTCCGCTAATGGCTTAACTAGTCGTTTATACAGTGTATAACATCTCTTGTTCACTTCCTTATTACTTTACTACTACACGCCGTTAATTTTGCATTTTGGTCGATAACACTCTTGGTTTTTCAATTAAAAAACATTTTAAACCTGTCAGGTATGCTAATTACTTATGATTTGAATTAATCTTTTGCTTCCGGTAGAATCATCGCAAACTGACAAAGGGCTTTTTGGTGACGTGGATTTTATGCAATTCGGTTGACAAACGGCAGAGTTCCGAAAAGTTTTAATGACAGCAAATAACATAGCAAGTACATATACTGGAACAAACGAATGTAAACAACTCACACGTATGCGCGGCTCAACCTCAGCGGCCGCGAGATTAGAGTTGTCAGTCCAGGGCTAGAGTTTTGCGATTCCAACCAATAAAAGTTTGATAGCGGGACTAGGAATATGCAAAGTGCGCCCTCCTGCCTTCACCCTGTGCCCAATGTTCAACGACTCGGCAGTAAAGATACATGTACATGTACACGTCCTGAAAACACGTAAACTTTAAATCGTATTTGCCTAACTTACCTCGGTGTTCGATGAACTTCCTAGTGCGATGGCCACAGTCAGGATCATTTTTATAAAGTCAACCAGCAGAGCTTGATCGGTATTGAGCCAATTAGCTTCAAGTATTACTCTGCACTTCACATGACTCTTTGGCATGTCGCCCTAGATGTTTGTGCCATGCTTTCAGTTCTGATATCTTTTTCTTGCTAAAAAGTCTCCGACACATTAACCTCGTCTTAAGTCACACGTTAAATATCTCTTTTATCAAGCAACTTTTTCCGTATGTTCATACACTCTACTGTCTAAAATAGCTAAACATGCATATACAGAAAACAGAGATGTTGATATATGATTTGCCACATACACGTGAGCAACACCTATGCACTTATTTCGTGACCATGGCAAACTTGAGAATAACAAGTGAAGCTGAACAGCATTGTCTTCTGTATTCACAGTGCTTCCAATAATCTTTCGTAATCAAAATTTTTAGTTTGTCTACATGTAATAGTTCGTTTGAAAATATCAGGACACCTCTCCGATGGTAAGGGAAGGCTTTGTGCGACTGGTAACGTGAAACTGTCGTTTTTTCATATCCGTTAAGCGTGAGATTCACCGTGATTGCGTATTTGTATTTTTAGGCTAGCGTAAACCATGCATATACATGTACCCTACTATGGTGAACGAAAAATGGGATTGGTGAGTCCCGTGGAGGTCCAGCGTCCGTGGAAAGAGAATTAGTGGCTAAAATCCTTAGGATCCGCCAATCCTTAGGATCCGCCAATCCTTAGGATCCGCCAATCCTTAGGATCCGCCAATCCTTAGGATCCGCAGAATTATCGCCAATCAGCCTGAGAATTGGTGGCATTCGGTGTTGATAATTGAAGTCCGACTACAGGAGGAAACAGAATCAGTTGTTATCTGCGAAACATTAAAAAACGAGGTCGTCTTGAAACGTAAAATCGATAATTTTGCAAGGATGAACCGTCACACCACCACTTCGTCCCATTTTCTTTTTCCAGTGATCAGGAGGAGGAATGGCTAATATTTCTAAGTGTATTTCATAACTATACATGTATCAGTACAATTTATACTAAATAACTAGATAAATTATACAGTACCCTAACACTAAGCACTAGTTTCTAATGAAGTCAGTCTTTCAAGCAACATTGACGTCACAGTATCGATTGTTAGGCACGACAACTTTTTGTGCTCAGTCTGGACGAGACAGTTTAAGCAGACTCATTTGACCTTTCGGGAATGTTATCTGTTCTGAAAGCTTTTTGTCACCCTATCGCGTGTAATGATTAAAGAAACCGCGATTCTGTTCTGTTGTTTTTTAATAAAATGGATTTAATTAACGAGAATAACAGCTACAGTTCCTGAAACCGGGACTAGTGACGCACCGAGCAAGTTACAAAAACATCAACCTATCCGGGAAAAGACGGGCTCCCTCAGTTTTCATTCCTCGGGCTTTACGGGTATAGTTCCGATAACTTAGCGTCGTGGTCGAGGTGTCCGCAGATTTTCAGTCCCAGTGTCTTTAGAACCAGGGACTTGATCCTATTAACTGAATAAAGGTATTGATGTTATTGCAACACTATTGCACCGAATTTTATATTTAAACCTTTTGTGTAAAATGTTTATGTTGTGATTTCAGATACCATGACCATGGTATCAGCCTGGGATTTTATTTTGCTCGAAGAACAAGCCTCATTTCGTTGTCCATTGCCCCTCTTTGAGCACACGATGTTTTCCTGAGCTTATCGGGGTCCTCATGATAATCGAAAGCATTTAGGTCAAACCTGTTGTCAGTTTTTTCGTCCTTAAGCTTTTCTACGGGTGAAAAAAAGTTGAGTAACATTGACACTAGCATCTGTCTTTCAACTCACAAATGGACGATAAAACAGTTATTGTATGGTGACGACGATCTATTATTCTTATATTAGAACCATTAAATTATCCTTGAACAACCGAAATGTGTATAGTTCAGTGAAAAGTTTGGAGTCAATATTCAGCAATATAATGGGTCATCAAAAATCAAATGTGGTGTGGTCTGCAGTCTCACATCTGGTTGGGATCCTGATCAATAGGGAGACAGTGAGGCTAGTTAGTGGTTTGAGCCCTGAACTCGAATCCTGTCTTTACTGGCAGACAATCGAGCATTGTAGAAAACTCTGACTCCTTCTCGTCTGAGTTCAGTCTTACTTGTGATTGAATGAATGTATGTAATGGAATTAACATGAACCACTTCGGAATATTCGACTTTGAGTGTGAAGTGTAAAGAAGAGAGAGAAAATATACATGCATGACCTTTGAGCAAAGACAACTCCTCTGTTATGTTCGGAACCATGAGATACAAACGTGTGACCATCCCATCTTAACTGCCATTCAGGCAAGGCCATTTGCGAACTACGGCTTTCCTGGAGAAAAACTACATCGACGTTGTTAAAGGAATTAAAAAGGACACATGATTGTTTCATTGTACGTTCCCTTGCAATTGAAAGTAGTTCAATTTAATTTGCTCACGAGTCATGGTCTTTTATTTTGAGGCTGTGAGACTTGCTGATCTAAACCTAATTAACAAGAAAAGCTCACCAGTGTGTCACGAGATTAAAATGCTAATTTAGTAAAAATATCTCGTGACTGCGACACGAGATTCATCAGATGTTTAGTGAAGGCGCACATGCAAGTAATGTTATGGGAATTGAACCCAATAAGAATATAAAGCCAAGTCGTACCAAAGTTTCAGTTGTTTTACGGGAATTTAACGTTTTCAGGTAACAAGAGTGGCAATTTACATCTGGATTTTAATTGATGTGCTCTGGCAGCGGTTAAACCTATTGTAGGCCTACGCACCCGAAGAGTTCAGTACCCGGTTGCATGAAACAGCCCCAGATACACTGTAGGACTCAACTATTTTACATAATCTACTGCGTATTTCTAGACGTGTCAAAAACACTGCTCGTCCTTTCTTGTGCTGTTTGAGTCTCATTACTAAGTCAGCTTTTTACTTTGATACAAGTCGAGAGTTAACTCCATGTTGAGTTATCCTTATTATTGAAAGTAAGTAGGGATCTCTTAGTGCAACGTTATAATAACATGACTAAGTGGAAATGTAAATGAGTTTAATTATTCTTTAGTCGAACTATGCTTCGCACGGGTACCTGCTAGTGTAATGGAATCACCTTTAGCTTAATTGTATTTGGATGGGTCCCAATGACTCGTTATAAGGTGGCGTTAGGTGCGTTCTGCACTGAAACGCCTCTACACTCTTTCCCAGTGCAACATGTACGAAAGGTACATGTAACACTGTGGAATGTTGTTTAACATGGCTTCTCATTGGTTAAAGTAACGAAACCGAAGTCTTAACATTCAGTCATTCCCATTGGTTGAAATCTGGGAAACGCCTTGCTCAGTGTTGCGTGGGCGACCACCTTTGACTTGAATAGTTGCAATTTATTAAAACGGCAGTGGTGGAAGTAAACCAAATTAAGGAAACCCCGATCCAGCGGCTTAAGCCCAACCAAGTACAGTGCATTAAACGGTGTGCAAGAGGTGGCGATGTGATCGGTATACTTCCGACCAAGGCATGCGCATTGATGCCCACTCATGGAATTCCGTGTCGACGGTGTCGTTCGTCATTTTTCCACAAGGCCACTTTTGGAAATAGGTGGCGCTGTGTTAGAGGGCAAAACGCCTCTAGCGTGTGTACTCGAGCATGCTGCCAATGGAATTCGGCATTATCAAAATGAAACAGGTGCTATTTCCATTGTCTCATTTCCTCGTCGCAGAAAAAAACGAACAAGTGGAATGTTTTAATTATTTATTGATTTTATACAACAATGCGGCAAGAATGGCTCGAGCAAAGGCGAATTGAAGCAAAGTGACTAATAACCGATTTCGTCATGGCGGCGTGTGGCGCAATCTTGAACTGTCTCTGAAAATGAAGAGAATACGTTAAGGTTACGTTTAACCCTCGAAAATCTTTCAATTTTGGTTAATATCTGAGAAATTGCCGATCAGATTGAAAGAAACCTACACTTTATGCATTGTAGGCCTACCCAAATTAATGTTTGATCACAGTGTGGTATGAGTGGTTATCAAAACTTGAGATTTTTCTAAACTTTATGAAAAATCCAAAGCGATTCCATCAGTGTTTTGGAGATTTCATCTTGGATTTTTATGTGAAGCAAAATTTGCGCATCTTATTGACAACGTTGTTTTGCACTAACTGTGTCTTTCTTGTTTGCTAAATTTTAATAAAAAGACAAAGTCGAGTTACAATAAATGGAACATTACTGCATAGTGAAAATAAAATTGCACAGGCTTTCTATTCTCAGAAAATATATACGTTCACAGGAATAAATTCTGCAGTTTTATAAATATTTGCAGATACACATATCTCTCGATAAGTCCCCACATGCATGTAACCTTAAGTATATAAATGTGAATTGTAAGAAATTTTAGCAAACACAGCCTGACATTTCGGACAGTGGTTGTTTTTCAATGGTGGTTTGAGACATGGTAGTTTGGAATATACAGTAGACAGACATTGGTTCGTGTCATGATGTCACGATAGATCTGCACGCTTGTGTATGTGATTCACTTTCTTACGTAACACCACTGAAAAACGACCTCTGTCGGGAACGTCCGACTAGCTGTTTCATTCTCCTTAACTAATCTTGGCTGGACTGCACCAACGTTTAGTACACATAGACTAAATAAAGTCTCCCCTGACATTCTTCGTCTATTATTTTGTACGTCGTTGTTAAGTATCACCGCTGCCCGAGGACCTCGAGTCTTTCGGACTAACTCATCTGCTTAGAATCTCTCCATTCCCTACTCCCTCTCTCTACATGTAGCCCGGAACATACACCAGTATGGACGCGTATTTGGTTAAAATACTCTGGAGACACCTTCGTCACACCTTTATACGTCAGGCTGTGTTGTGCATTTGTCAGTATAAAAAACTTCGAGAAAGTAAAGTCCTCACAGCCGGGTAACATAAGGCGCCTCTTTTTCGACTATGCGTAATTCGTTACATGTTTTTTCAGTTCTGTCAGCCGTAGTAATGAGGCATCCACCCTGGTTTTCTACGGGTTCTCAGAAAAGTCACGTGAATATACACGTAATTACACGTAACTACGAATAACAATATAGGAACATCGATCGATGCAAATGTTAGAGAATCATTGCTGCAGAAAAACGACATAGTTTGTTGAATGATGCGCCATATTTAGAATTGAAAATCAGTTAGCTAGCCATTCATACCTCCATGATCGTCAGTGCCCGTGTCCGCTTACGACGCGGTCGAAATGACTACCCAACGTGAGTGCATGCGTGAAGTTGACTTTCTCCACGGCGACAAGATAAGTAGCATTTTGTTACTTGAGCGTGGCCACTTCGTACGTGCGACATATTTTGTAAACCAAAACCGTATAAATTGTGCACTTGGCACTATATTTCGAAATATTGCTGTTTAGTCATTTTGGAAGCCTTCAAAAGACTGGCAATGGGTTTCCTCGAACGGTCAAACGAGAGGAGATCAGCATTTCACGCACCCGCATGCCCGTGGAAAACCGATTTGTCATGGACGAAGACACGGGTAAATGGGTTGCTCTCTGGGTGAGCCGACACGGGCATGTACGATCACTGGAGCTGTGAATGGCTTGGTAAACATTTTCTAGAGCCTACAGATACATGCCTTAATTCCTTAATTCTCCACATCTTGCTCGTCTAAAAACGCTCTCAGGTCACGTCCAGTCAGTTCATCGACGTCATCGTCTTCATAGATATTCTCTGGAATAACAAATCAATGCCTCCATAAACATGTAATCAAACTTAAGTACGTTCATTGCACGATATTCACTACTTGCACACTTTGGTGGCGCTGCAAAATTGATAGTTGTTATATTGTTATTGATGTCATTAATACCTGAATGACTGAATGACTTTCATAGGTCTTACACACGGCGTAGTTCAGAACTTGAGCCACAATGTACAATCCAAGTCCTTCTGCAACGCCCAATAAAACCAAACTTGCTTTCAATGGTTATAAGCACTGACGTAGTAGCAAACAAGTCGTCCCTCGTTCGAAATTCGACAGATCTCGTTCATGGTAAAGTGCTCCGAAGCAACCACTCATTCCTACACCCCTAACCCCCCCCCAACCCCGGTCGAAAACAATTTCGTGTAACGATTTGGCTGCAGATCATAAACCAGGGGTACCATAGAATCATACGCACGAGCATCGCACCTTGTGTACGAACCATCCATGAATCTTGCAAACGAACCTAAAACGCATAACCATGCGCACGAACAACAAAAATCACACATACGAAAACAAAACCATACACGCGAGCATCTGATCGTGCTTGTGACACTATGCTCGTGCGCATGATTTTTGTTCGTATGCGGGACTTTTGGGTTCGTACATGTATGCATGATTCATAGGTTCGTAGGTAGTCTGTGCGTAAGATGCGATGCTCGTGCGTACATGTATATGATTCTATGGTACCCCCAGAAACACACCACATGCATATTTCCTGTCAGCAGGTGGTAAAAAATTTCGCGCTCACAGGTTTCTCAAAGACTGAGGTGAATTTCATTAAATGACCCCACTTAAATTCCAGTTGAGTTCATCAAATCCCACGAAAACGGACCAGCAAACATCGAGACCCCGTACTCGACATCGTAAACTCTACACATTCGCCGAAACTACTCCGGGCAAAAATTGGTGACCAAACTCTATTCTGCCCAGGGCCAAGATTCCCTCCCCGGATCCAGCTCCGAGTTGGATGATCAAGAATGGAGGACAGATTCCTGGGTCCTGGTTTGGAGTGTGGTCACCGAGTATTTTCGGCGCGTGTATGAGGCATTGGGGACGGATAAGGAACTGATCTACATCGCGTCCTTAGTGTTTATTTGTCTGCGAGGGCTAGAAACGTAGTCATGAAATCGTTCCCACTCTAGCATTCCAGTTAACGAGTCAGGTTTCCGCGCACCTTCCAAAAAGAAAGGTCTTTTCAAAAGTGTTCCAGTTGGTGTTTTCACAGCAATATCAAGTCAAAACTTGACGAAGTGCACTCAGGTCAAAATTGAAGCTTGCGTCTTACCTTTGATGGCCCTTTCCACCATCTGATCGTCAGCGTCCATCTGGTTTGAGTCGTAGAAACCTTCGTCTATAAACTCATCTGTATCAAAACAGATAATGGTTTAAATGCTAAGAAACAACGACTGGGATAAAGAGCGATATGAATAACGACAATGAAGGCTGTAATGAAGATGATAATAGTGGTGATGGCAATTGTGACGGTGACGGTGATGATGTTGGCGATGGTAATGGCTTCGTGGTGGTGGTGATGGTGATATTAATGATGATGACAACGATAGTAGTGCTGATAATGGAGATGGTAGTTGTGAAGGCGTTAGTATTGTGATGACGGTGATATTGGTCCGTCGGTGTGTTCAGCGAGGCGTATGCTCAAATAGAAACAGTGCACTCGTATTATTAGACGACTGGTCGTATGATATAAGGTTGCTCACTCACACAGAAACAAAGACAACGTCCAGAGTTCCGAATCCTCTTAAATGTTTGGAGTCTTTTGAGAACGTGCTCGGTCTCAGGGTTTCCCTCAGAGCATTCAACAAAAGGATTCCAAGTAAGTGCACTTTGAGAATGTTCACATACTACGTCATCCAAAACTTGCCAATTTTTACCAATCCCTCTGCCCACACCTCTTCCCAGCCTGTTATTACCTCATCGGTGATAAAGTGGGTCTGTCGCTTGTCTGGTACATGTCAGGCGGATCCAGAGGGTCAATGGGGTTCGGACCCCCTTTTGTCCCGGATTTTAGTGATATCAAATCTAGAATTTTCAAATTGATGAACTGGACCCCCCTTTTAAAAAATCCTTGATCCGGCCCCCTTTTTAAAAAATCCTAGATCCACTACTGCATGTTTAAACATGTAGGTAAGCCTAGTAAAATATGACCGACTCTAGGAAGGGTGAAACGGCGAGTCACGGTTTTGGAATTGGTCAATTCCACTAAATGTCTAGCCAGTCCCCAACAACATACTGAGATGGAGATATTTCAGTAAACCACATCGTTACGTCACCATGAGTCTAACCCCATCCCCTGCCATAAATCGTCATCCTTTCCAAATCCCCTCCCCCGCGTATTATGACGTAATTAATAAACTCTCCCTAACGACAAGAGTACATCAAACGAACCACCAAAATGCTGTTAGTCACTTTAGTCATACATGACCCAGGGGACTGCTTGTTCGTGGCCCCCACTTTTTTTACTGTATAAAGTTTTTGTTATGGTTGTGCGAAGTGCAAAGATGACGGAAAATAAGCTCTGCCTCGTCATTTAAGTTCGCCGTGTCTTTTAAAAGCAATTTACATGAAACTAATCCTGCGGATTATATCATAAAACAGATGTCGTGGTGGAAATATCATTTGAAAACAAGTTTGTGCTTTTTGCGTTAACGTCGGCGTTTTTATTTTTTAGATTTTACATGTATATCAAGGGAACAAAATATCTTGAGTTTACAGAACTCATAAATTATTATCACTAACCATAAGATCCCGGTTCCTTCAAACTTCTCAGTGATATTTCTTTGTCTTCCAGTGGAACAAACTTCATGATCTCCTGGTGATGAGCATCCGTCATCTACAAAACAGCGTTGCTATGAAGTTATTGTCAGCTTTCGTGGGAACCGCTTTTTTACCTTCACGTTGTCAACGTACTATAGTGTACATTTTAGCACTAGCACTAGGTGGCGCTTGCTACAAATTTAAATATTCACGGTTTTAGTAAGACATGGCATCTTTAATGCTCGAATGTTCGTCGTGGCGATGTTAAAACCGATGGTTGCTTCGCCATAAAAAAGTAGTAAAGCGTTGAATTTTGTGTTCTCCGAAGCCCCAAGCCAGTCAACAATCTGCATGCGACAGACTGTCATGTTGTTTCCTGAGCACAAAAATGATTTCCAACTTTTATCGTCTTCTAATTTCAAAATACAAGCTGAGGATATTTCATTGTAAGAGCGCTAAAATTTTTAACTTTAAATAATATTATAATTCAACAAGGGCGAAATCACGGGACTGTTAGCGGACTGAAGCCGTTACTCACTTCTCGTTTGCCATTTCTGCCGTATTTCCTACAGAGTGTGCACGCTCTTGAGTTGTAGTTGCTATATCGACATATGTAGCGACATGCTACGGGACTGTAAGGAATAATAGTTGATTAATGACAGAAAAGTCGCGCGTCTTCCATGTTTTATCAGTAAGATTTTGCTAGAAATGCTTGCGCTATCAATAGCGTGTTCCAGATAGAATCTGAAAACCCGCGTCCCGTTCAGTAACGCTAGGACCTCGCTAAAAAGCAAGACTTCGCGAGATTACGTGAGATATTGCCGTGTATTTTAAATGAGAACACGTGACTTTGACTAGGTTTTAGCTAGGTCCTAGCGTAGGTCCTAGAGTCTACTGAAAGCACGCCCGGTCTCAGTTTCCCGACTGAAATATCTTTTCCTTTTTTATTTTATTCAGCTTTGGAGAATTTTTCATATTACCACATTACGCAAAAACGTCATTTAAGAAACATGTTGTTAAAAAGTAAGCCAGGCTTGTTCATGATGACTTTAAAGAATGGAAATCGTTCTGCGTGCTCTGAGTGCAGACAAGTGCGGCAACGGTTACACATGTCGCTACAGACAATGACATTTTCCTGGCGATTCAAATGAAATACTGGAGCCATTACTGCTCAAAATAAGAAAATAGTTGGTGACGCCATGGCCACGAAGGAACACACATACATACAATTTGTTTTGAAAATTCATAGCATAGAATGAGATCTATAAATATGAGCCTTTGTCTCGTTTCAACCTAGAGTGTATTTTCGTTTGAGTTTAACTATCGATTCTAAATTGTTTTAAAAACAACGACATTTTTATTCAGCTTTGGCGGTCATTTTGGAGTGCAGAATCAGAAATCCAAATTAAACTAAAAAATTTTACTATTCTGTTCGTTTTGAAAAAAAATTGATCTCAAATCCGTCATTTGGGTATACATGTATACACTAAAATTGACTTTAGCAACTTTTCGAACGTAAAAGGTCTTTTTGTACTCACATGGCCTTCTTCAGTCTGTCCCAGTTCCTCCGGAGCCAACTCCATCCGTTAGATATAGCTCGTCTCACACGACGCCAGGCGCGACGGAACCAGCCAGCCTCGTTTTCGACGACGAGACTGCAGAAAATGGCGAGTACGAGAAATATGGCGACTGCCTTTCCCATCGTTATTTACCTGATACAAAAAGAAAAACAGGAAGGGGTTATACGATGATAGATGTATGAGAAAGGTGACAAGCCTTCCAGTATTTTTAGAACTAACAGAGTAACCGAATGATCTTAGCGCTGAGCTAAAACTGCCAACGAGGGGGAATTTTGTTTACTTTCAAATGTTCCATGACATTGTACTACAAAAGCTAATAAGATACTTGTTAATTCTTTAAAAAGATACAATGAGTGTAACGTTTTTAAATCAATTCTGAAAACGGGATCAAAAACTGTTATAAAAATAGATCAGTCCCAGGATATAATCTCTGTACACAAAAGTCGACAAAAATTGGACAGTTGCAAGGCACGCTTAAAGTATACTTCTAAATATGTAGGCATTAGTCACTCAATTGTCCCGCACAAGACCCCCGGGCTGCTTTTGCCTATTATCAAATAACTGTTGAAAATCTAATTAAATACAAAAATAATTAAACAATATTTATATGAAACACATATAATATAATATAATATAATATAGTATAATACAATGTAATGTAATACAACATAACATAGTTAAAACAGCTGGACACGTCGGCCCGGTCCCTCAACAGCGATTTGAAACTTTCAGGTAGAAACGTTCCATTAGCTACAATGCATGTTGAAAGACTGTTCCAACAGGTGTCACTGTCCTCTGGTCTACAACCCTGACATATGCTATCATGTGTTAAAAATGAGCCGACATTTCAATGTAAATTAATACATGGACTTCGATTGCCTCCTGCTTATATTCAACAGTAGTAAAAATTCAATATTTATTTTACTCTCCGAATGAATTTACAATTTAACCTATCACGATGCTTGATTCCAGCACAAATTGTAAATTTACTCTAACCGTGCGAGGAAATTGGTCAAACTTTGAATCGAGTTTCGAGTACAGAGATTAGGCACGGCCCCTGGTATTAAGAGGATTGAATCCCTCATCTGATTAGTACATTGGATGTTGGCGCATTGATACATGTTAATGTAGTATGTTTTTCACGAAAGTGTGGACAGATGTCTTGGACGTCAAAATAAAGACGACTCGTGTGGTTGAGTAACCTGATTTATAGTTGAACATGACTCGTGTGGCTGGGTAACCTGATTTATAGTTGAACATAACTCATGTGGTTGGGGAGCCTGATTTATAGTTGAACATAACTCATGTGGTTGGGGAGCCTGATTTATAGTTGAACATAACTCATGTGGTTGGGGAGCCTGATTTATAGTTACTGGGAAGTGAACAAGACGTATGTAAACCTGTTTAATAATTTTGAGTAAATATTTTTGCAAAACCATTTTGCGTGATAACTTTTAAATAATTCAAAACTAACATTCATATTCTTACGACTTCAGTTTTAATACAGTCATAAACCTTATTGTAGCATCAACCCAATGATATTTAAGTTTTATTTATTATGAATATTCAAGTTCGAATTTAAATTTGAATTTCATGTTGCTGAAGACTATGCACGCAGCGGTCAGGGTTGAATAGTAAAAGAACATAAATAGATTTAGATATCTTAGAAGTTACAAAATGTCTTTAAAATTTTGCTATTTTCTCAGTCAAAGAATTAAGAAAAAGTAAAGATCTAGAAAAGGCAGTAATAGTTAAGCTTGTTTACTAATTTCCCGTGGTTTATCGACTTTCCAGAAATGCTTACCATCCTTAATGAAATGAATTAAACGACCCTTGTCATTTAAACAACATTTTCTTTGTTTTCTCCAATAAAAAACAGGATCAGCTTTATCAAACCAGATTAAATATAACTACGATGATAAATGGCAACTCAGTATAAAATTGCACTTTTCGCCATCAAATTTTCTTGGTTTGAAATAGTAAGGTTTGGTATCGGCCACTTCGACGGCCCTTTTGCCTGCTAGTATACTTCTAAAACGGAGCGGTAAGAACTCTGATGGTACGACTTGGAAAGCGATAACTGCTCCCTCCTTCTTTCACTATGTACCTACTCTCTTGAACAGATCAGAAGTGGCAAACGTTTTGTGATATGATGTTACAATAAAACATGACTCGGTAGCAAAAATATAAGATCTGAAACACTTGCAAACTTATTTACAATATTTTTAGTCTAACTTACCCGGGTATTTCACGAACTTCTTACTACGATGGCGAAACAGGCTCGTTTATAAAGGTACCAGTCAGCAGGGCTTCAGCCAATCAGCTTCAAGTATTCCCTGCACTTCAACGACACCTTAGCATGTTGCTCTATTAAAGTGTTTGTGAAAAATAGCCTTGTTTATGTCACGACTCATACCATTTGCCTAAAGCTCTAGTCTTTTTCCTGTCTTTCAACTCTCCGACGGACCATCTGGACATTCTTGACAAAACGTCGTCTTAAAGAGGCATGGAACGCGAAAACTCCTAAAAAATACCTTTTGAAGAGATTGTGGCGAATCTGCTATTTGGGGATGCTCACGTGAGCTTTCACCCTTGAATATTGAAATAATTTCTAGAAAATATCGTCAGATTAACAATTTTTAAATTCTTTCATCGCAATACAGTTTTCAAATTCTAAGCCCGTGATAATCTATACATGTATGCACTCAAGGGCTTTGGACTGGCTGCTGATTGAAATCGTCATTGTTTTGTTTACAACAACAGTCAAAGGTCACGTTTTCCATGTAAGGGAAATGTGCTACGTCTACGTCTTGTCATACCAAATAAGGAGGCGCGCTTTGCCTGGTGGGAGAAAAATCTAAAACTAAAGGAAAATGCAACATCAACAGAAATTCAAAATATCTTGATTTCTGTTTCAGCGGTAAATAACCACTTTGAATTATGCAATTTAGTCTTTTTTCACGTCCTATGTCACTTTAAGTCACCCGCTTACGTAATTCTTCTCAAATAATTTTGTTTCTTATTTTCATATACCTTGTTGGCGTTGAACCCAAGTATACACTTGTTACAGTTATACATATATATGTAGATACAAAAACAGGTACATGGATAAATAATTTGACACTTTCACGCAACACGCAAACACCCACGCCCCCTCACGCTCGTGCATGTAATACCCTCACATTAATTTCGTAACCGCGACAAATTTGAGACCAACAACAGCTGAAGAGGATAGACTACAGTACATCTGTTGTGTTGTCCACGGTGCTTCTATTAATGGCTCATGGTCAAAACTTGATAAACTTGTCCACTTTTGACGGCAAATATTAATACGCCTTTCTGAGGATAGTGAAAGGCATTATTGTGACCTTTGAAACTAGTTCCTTGCCATGGGTGAACGCGCGTTTTTCACGAAGCATGAAAAGTTCGGTCGTAAATCGATAGATCGAAAATTTTACATGTGCATTTGTAAGAACCGTCACACGGCCCCTTTAAACCCCATCCTCTTTTTGAGGTGTTCAAAAGGAGGAGTAGACAATCTCTAAGTGTATTTCCCAAAAAATAAGAAATTTCAGTACTAGATAACTTGACAAATTTTACCTCGACACAAAGCAAAAAAACACCACTGCTTACAATAAAATCACCGTCTTTAAAGCCACAATGACGTCACATCACAGATCACTTCGCAGGATATTAACATGACGACAACTCTTTCGAGGCTATGCAGCAATAAATCAATCCCAGTGCATAAAGTTCGAGGTGCTAAGCAACCCTTCTCCTGTCTCCCTCTGCATTCGGTCAAATGCATGTATAATTGAATCTAAATCGAGAGCTTTAATATTTTTGTTACAATTCGAGGCACACCTAAGAGTACAGGCAATTTTTGCAGGCCTATCGAATACCTCATTGATTATCCAAAGTTTACGTCAAATCATATGTTTGTTCTTTTGACTTGAAACTGTTCCACCTGTGCCAGCGAAAAAAGGATTTTACAAATTGGACACTAGCATCGATCTATATTCATTTCTTGAATGGGCGATGAAACAATTCGTTTATTTATAGCTTAGTGACGACGATCACTCTTTCTTGAGTTGTTCTAGATCTGTGGTAAGCAGCCGATTTTTCATGATCACATCTTTTTCTTTCCTTGGCCAACTTTTGGTGTCTTGACTCGGGAACTATTTAGTTGTCATCCACGGACAACCCCCCCCCCCAAGAAATTATACCGCTGACTATCAAAAAGCGTAATGTCTACCTTTGGCAAAGTGCCAAAGCACAACCAGTGGTGTATTATAAACGCTGCTTACTCTGCACCAATTTTGTAACAAGAAAAATGTCGCGTCGTGCAACAAAAAAGTTTCAGTGCAAGTCGTGATTGCAAGTTAGCCTTGGGCGGGTAAGGAGTGTACCTCATCAAACGTATGAATGAAGGTGCTATTGTTGAGCTCAGCTTCAAAAGGTATATTTAACTAGTATTTGAACATTTGTGATAACAAAATCGCTAATAAAAAACAATTTATTTATCATGATGCGTAGGAAAAGACGTGTGGGACATTTTTTTAAATTTACCAGTGAGATTTCTTATCTCACACCCAGCATAAACTCAAGCATGTCGTTAATTTCTAAAAGTAGGTCTAGATGGCGCTAGTTTGTGTGTTTATGACGCAATGGGTGGATTGCAGAGTGATTGCGTGAATGAGCGTGTTAATTTTTCTACAACTTTTATTTAATCGTGTTACACTGTGTTTGAAAAGCAAGCTTAGTTGAACAAGAAGTAGTCTGTGAAATCATGCTGTAACTTAAGATTTCAAACACTCAAGGCGACGAGTGAGCGATGAAGTAGGCCTACAGCAGTCCGGATGATGATTTGGCGCACTTGATTTGACAAATAAAAACTTACATCTTGGTTTCCAAACGGCAATTTAGTAACAAACGGAAAAGATTTGATTGTGCTCGTTCAGTGTTAAAGCTGATCCCCGTTCCAAGAAAACTGACTTAGCTAAGACAGATCTTTTCAGTCAATTTTAAGATAAGACTTGAATCTGTCTCAAGATCATTTCAAAAAAGAGATCTAAGTTCGACTTAAGTTTTTGATTTAAGTGTTGTCTTAATTTTGATTATCTCATCATCTGTAGAAGTTTTAAAGTTCGGAATTTGAGACAAATATTATACTTCTCTACAGACTAGTGTGATTAGATTGGTGTTAACCATTGTCAAATTTATTCGAAAGTACCATGGAATTATTTCAGCTGATCTTAAATAATTACGTCAACTAGAAAATAAAAACGTGCTTTCCGTGAATCGGAAATGATAGATTTTTTGTATCTCCTTGTTAGTTTTCTACATGATAGTGTGCAAATATTTTACAGAATCTCAACAGTAGTTTATGCGTAGTCCCGTATTCAACGAAAAGATCAAAGTAAGGAAAAATATCACGAGAAATTTAACTAACTTAAACAGTTCGCCGCAGGCTTCACTTTATACTGACGTCAATGTGAAGACCACGCAGTCTAAGTCACGAAATGCATGGATGAACGAATAAAAAACTAAAAAAACGGGGGTACAGATCTTAGCTATGGTTGCCCATTGCAAACTGCGGCCGATCCGAGAGGGTACTGTGTGGGGGTGGTAGGGGCACACTATTGTGCCCCCAGCGTCCATTACGTGTTCGGGTGTACAGATTAAAACCGGTAGTTCAATTATAAAACACCAATCCTTTCTCCAGTATCGAATTATGCATTGAGAAAACTAAGCTAACGCCAGATACCCTCCTAGCCCTGCATTAGGGAACCCTCCTTGTAAAACGTGGTGACCATGGGAAGTCGAACATTCTGGAGCCCGCGGGAAAGTTCGAATAATTTAGGCGACGGCGAGGGCTAAACATTGTGGTGATCGGAGACGGCTCAAATAACCAGGGTGTCAGACTTTTTATTGTTTTAAGTAAGAACTCCGAGAAACATCAATCCAGTGGTGTCTAAAGCTCTGGTAACTTCTGTGGCGCATGTTTCGAATCTAATAGTTATTAAATCTTTTGGCCATTCAATACACTGTAAAACACCAAAACCAATCCACGAAGTTGTAAAATTGTCCTTGAATCGATTTTTTAAAAATCAAATTATTGGGATGTGGCCAGCTTTTACCTTTGGGAAATTATTAGTTATTATAAAAATAGTTATCACCGTCATCATTACTCCGTTACAATTGGTTTTGTATGGTGTTGGCCGCGTTGATGTTGTCAAATTCTACTTGCTTGCAGTATTTATTTGTTTGTCTTTTCTAAATTGCAGACCAAGTAAACTGTTACTCCGGATCGCAGTACAGCTCACGTTAATATCACGTGAATGTTTTATTTTACGAGAACTTGAATAGTGAAGAAATCGATACAGACGCTTCCCATTTCGTGAACACATCAGATCAAAGGGAAATAACCCAAGAGAATTGTTATGCAAGAATTTAGCGATCTTCAGAAGAAATGCTTTTTAGTTGGAACCCTGACCGAATGTGTGTAAGGCAAGCTGCCGTCTATCCAACATAATTCTCAGTCTTTGGTCAGTCAATTCAAAAACCTGATACGTAACAATAATGAATTTTTAAGAAATTAATTTTAATTAGAAATGTTATACCAAACATGACAGCTTTCAACTGCCAACCATCGTGAGTGTTTAGTATCTAACACATCAGTCTATGTCATCAAAATCTACGACAAAGTAAATTCATACAGGGTGTCTCAAAATTACGACGAAATTGAAATCAGAATACCTCGAAATATGAGATCTAAACTCTGTTTGCTTCACTTGGCTTATAGCCCAGACTCTGTCGCCGTTTAGGTGTACCCACACAAAGAAATACGAGTCAAGCCTGGCGAGCGATAGAGGGCGCAGAACGTGTTCACGATTGTGAAACGGCCTCCAAGACGACTGAGTTATCCAGATGTAACTGGAGCTAGTGGAATCGGTCGCCGGTGTACCGGAGCTGCCCGGGTTGCCATGCTGGTTGTCAGTGGCCGGGGTGTCGAGTAGTACGACGCATTGCCAGGTGAAGGCTGCTTTAGTTTGCGTTGTGCCGCGTGTGTGTATACATGCAAAACGACTATTACCTATTTGACGAAATTAATCGGGCTTTCCCGAAATAAATTACAATCCTCTTGATCAATGGTAACTCACGAATTGTTTAGATTGGTTTTTAAATTGGATTATCTAACGGAAAAGTCATGACAAATCCTTTTCGCCGTGAGCATCTAGTAGGTGACTGGGGCTCAAACAAATTGAGCGGAACCTTAGTAAAATGGTCCGACGATAATGGGTCCACTAGTTTAACTTCCTTTACTAACATGCAAAACATATCCACCTTGAGGAAAAATGACAAAAATCCAATATCAGTACAAGGGGAACCCAGGAAATACAAAACGTGGTCATATTTCCATCTCTTTAGCAGACAGTATTCAATTCTCGCTGCATAATCTCCAAAACTTGAACCCTCGTTCTTTTAATGGATTTCCATAAAATCAATGCCTTTGGATACTGAGGCACAAAAATAAAAGTCACAACTTATATTTATACGAAATTTTATTAATACCAACTAAAGGAAACAGACTAAGCACTTCACCAAACACACACTAAAAGGATATCACTGAATGATAACTGATGCTGATACAACTGGTATATTGCCGATATCACTGATTGTGATATTACTGATGCTGATATCCCTGATTGTGATATTACAGGCGCTGATATCACTGATTATGATATTACAGGCGCTGATATCAATGAAAAAAACTTTCCATACTAGTTTTAAATAGTCAAGTCCTTTTTAACACTGAAGCAGCTTTTAACAAATGAGACAATAGTTGGATATAAGTGCCAATATCTTGAGAACCAGTTTGATGCCTGTTATTCAGTGGAGAAAACTGGTTCTCATAATTTGGGCACACTACATCCGACCATTACACTTAATGTGGTACATTATGCTGAAGGTAGACTGACAATAATGATCAGCTTGTTAGCTTGAATAGTTTCAAATATCAAAATTGTTCTAATTCTTTCACTGCCAAGTTTTTAACACAACATTTCTTAATGCCAGATACATTTTGAAGATACCTGATATAGGCTGCAATCACTAAAACCCTTTGAAATCGTTATTTGAAGTGGATTGTTGTGAAACTTTCAAGGTAAGATGCACATTGTTATGACATTGTACATCGACATAAAAATTCGGCAGTTAGAGTATTCAAGATTTATGGTGAAAAAACATTATCATCAGTTAGTGAAGGTGTTTTGATTTGAAATTCATACCCCGCCAGTCCAGGCACACATCTCAAACTGTGATCCTGGTTGAATCAGTATCACGTTGAATTTCGGTCAGTTAAACCTTGATGATGGACAGCAAAGAGGCCATTGTATCAAATGTAACTTATAGGTAAGTCATGAAACGAAATTTCTTAAAAACATGGAAAAATAAAAAAATTGACTTTCCATAGGAATTTGGAAAAATTTGTCCTATTGTTTGTCAATGTCATTAAATGGTGGTTATCTCCCATGTAAATAAGGATTAACTAGGCTAAGAAAAAGACATTACCTAATATTTGCCAATAGCCACATTTGTCAGATTCGGATATTCGACTAAGTCTGTGACTCTAACACACCGATTATGAAGCCACTTGTCGAGATTCCAAAACAATGGCAAAAAATCATCGAGGAGTTCCAAAAAATAACCCGCAACAATTTCACAGAAAAAAAAAACAATGCACAAGTTAGGTGACACAAATGAAAAGTTTGCTATAGGTGGACACGGGAAAAAAGCCATAAATAATTGTGACGTCAACTTCCAGATTCGGGAATGCTTCACATGTGTCTGCATATTTACAAAAATGGTACCTACTAAAATAATGGGTCACTAAACTTTGGCTATTCCTTGAAAAATCCCAAGGTCAAACGTTCTACTGCGGATTCAACAACGTTCTGTAGAAGAAATCAAAACCACTTATCGCTACGAAATAAGTCTCACCTTGTTCTTTACTTAAACGAGAAGTGACTATTGTCCTGCGATGGACCGATGGTTCATATTCCTTGAGATCATGCTCAGCAAATAAAATGATACACAATGACATGTCAACTTGTAAAGCTACATCATGACAAGTCAACTTGTAAAGCGACACCATGACAAGTCAACTTGTAAAGCGACACCATGACAAGTCAACTTGTAAAGCGACACCATGACAAGTCAACTTGTAAAGCGACACCATGACAAGTCAACCTGTAGAGCCAAGTCTCCAGCAAAAACAGAGTTTAAGTTCATACTAAGTCCACAAATCACATTCATTTTGACAAGTGAACAATTTGCGACAAATTTCACAACAGAAAGTGGTCCAAATCAAACATTGGCTGTTTGTAACGGAAGGCGATTTATAGACGACCAGTGCACAATTATGACAATGATCCACTTTTGACCCTCCCTATCTTTGCTTGACTGCAGCAATCAGTGCATCAAAGACAAATGTGGGTGTAAATATCCTTATTAAGAAATAAAGCTGCTCATTTGAGTGACAAAGTACACATCAGGACACAACAGTCCTTATATGGGCGTCACAATCCCTATACGGGCGTCACATAACTTTTATGGGTGTCACAGTCCTTATACGAGCAGCACTCACGCCCTAGCTGCAGCCTTCACCTGAGCCTGCTGTAGCTGGTGTTGAACCTTGGCCAAGCTTTCCCGTAGTGTTTCCTGCTTCTTTTCCAGCTCCTTGATATTGTTGTCATGACGTTTACTGCAAAGTAAGATTGTAAGCCAGATCATTACCACCAAGCTAAGTGAAAGAGTAATCCAGTGTCATATGGGACCCAGAACTATGAATGCCTCTACGCTGCCAAGCAGCTTTTGGCTTGCAGTTTGCACAGATAAAAACCAGGATCATTCTTCCTTAGCGACATCTGTTGTTAAAATATAAAGTCTTCCCTTAGCGTGGTCACTTATTGTAAAGATTCAAAAACTTGCGTATTAATACGCAACACTGGTTACACTCACATTTCTCCCGTGATGTAGTCAATTCGCTTCTGTACAGTCTGTTGTGCCTCTATCAAGTCTTGCTTCACCAGTACTGGGCCCATCATTTTGTAAACACTCGCATCTCCCTCCAGCAAGTCAAGCTCCTGGGAAAAACAATTATGAGCGTTTACAAGTCATAGTTATAGGCGCGCATATTGTGACAGCACTCATATCGGTGAATCTGGCAGAAAACTGAGGACTTGCCTATCAGCACATAAGAAAGATATGCAGTCAAAGAAACATCGTCACCACACTCGCAATCAGAAAGCGCATCTCAGGCCATTTATCACAATTGATCACATGATGCAGTTCAATCAAGTAATTGACTGGCACAATTGTAAAATCTGTCACACTATTGTAAAATCTGTCACACTATTGTAAAATCTGTCACACAATTGCAACAAAAGTACAAGTTGCATTTGGGAAGCTTATCACATTAGAAATCAAGGTGCCTCCTGCATGAATAGAGTCGTTGGTCAGCATGACTAGCCAGATATCAACGGCATTGAGTATTACAAGCAGATCAGACAACCAACAGATGTCCCATACTCATAGCCTGATGTCACAAGTCCAACTCACTCACAACATCATTAGTTTGACAAAGGCTGTAGAACCCAAAACTGAAAACGTTAACTGTTAAGTAGTAGTTCATTGCCTGTGTATGAAGAACTTATCAATATTAACAATTATCACAGTTAACAAAACATCGTCGTCATGAGGTTAACAGACTGCAATGTCAAAAAATGGAAAAATTTGAGAACAAAATCAGAAATCAAAACTCGCAGCTTGAACAATGCTGCAAATCTAGCCAAGTTTGGACAAAATAATTGACAAATTGGACATTTTCATTTTTTCAGATTTCTTATGTTGTTGTGAATGTCCACAATTTTTCAGAAATATTACCTTAAGATAGCAATGCTAGGTTATTGTTTACAATCCGACTCCATTAACGTACATACTTGATAATACTATTTTCTGAATCCTCTAGTCAAGGTGATTCCAAAAATGTATTACTTGTGCTGATTGGTCGATTATTAATCACAATTTCCAAGTTTTTCCAAAGCATTCATTTGCAACGCGGATTTAGTGAGGCAGCCATTTTTGAAAGTGCGCTACCTGTCGGCAGGATTGATAACTAACGGCTAACCGCGAGATGTAAAGTGTTTTCGAGGACAACATTTGTCCGCGAGAACACACTGTCGTGTTTTTTCTAATGAAGTTTTGAAGAAGGAATCCTTTATAAATGACTATTACTGTTTTTTACTCAGAGTTTCCCTAACATGCCACGCTGTATCTTCAATGTACTAGCCAATTTTGGGGTCTTTTTGACACACGCGTGATCGTGGTAGTTATCAATCCTGCCGACAGGTGTTGCAGTTTTATAATGGCGGTCACTCGAGATCGGCTGCCGCAAATGAAGACCTCGTAAAAATGGTGAATGCATGAATAAAAAGAGCCTAATCGGTATGAGTAATACATTTTTGGAACCACCATGATCACCCTGACGAGAGGATTCAGAAAATATTAATGTCAAGTATGTACGTTAATGGAGTCGGATTGTAAACAATAACCCAATGCTATAAACCTTTAATATGGTATGTCATTTATTTACTTACCTTTTATAAAAAATGAAGGATAAATTTCACTTGTCAGTCATAATTAGTTCTTAACTGATGAAATTTACTGTACCCAACAAGTCAGGAGAACGATATGAAAAAATTGCATGGATCTTTCAACTTTGATCAAAAGTTAAGTATTGAAAACTTAAAGTCTTTAATCTCAGTGAGTGAAAGGACCAAACCTTTTTAACAAGCTTGTTCTCATTAAGTTGACTGTCTAGCTGCTGCCGTGTAGAGACAAACTTTTGATACTCTGGAAATAAAACGTAATGGTTAAGACACAGGCCTTGTCAATTATTGAATAAGCCAAAAAGTTTAAAAAAATGCTTTGAAGTACACTTTAAGACAAGTTACAATGAAAGCTGGCCAATGAAACGTTACAATTTACCAGATGTACAAGGTGAAACATCATTCTAAACCTGACAGTTGCATGCACTGTGATGCAAACACCTCGCAAGCAGCAACCACAGCTTCTCATTGGGGGAATCTTCACTCTACATGTGCTTCGACAATGTGGCATCTTTCAAGAAAGCCAAATGTGATTCAACAGAATTTCCATCACAGGCCCAAGATGCCAAAGGTAGCCAGCCAGCTAAATATGTAACCGAATATCCAAACACAGCTGTGAATAACCACAAAGTATTTCAACTGAGTCACCTGAGTTAGGTAAAGGCTAGCGCGACACTGAGCGAAGCGCGTGATGCTGGTGCGTGACACTTGCAAAATAGAGTGGGAAGGTATAGGGTGAAATTTGTAAGATTTGTGTCCCTTGGACTTTTTATTTACCAACATGCGTGATTTCATGTAACTTCCTCAAAGTGTTACCCGGTAAGAGAAACTCGAGCAAATCGCGACAGATTTTCATCGATTTGTTAAAATATCTTGACTGACTCATCTCCAGAGTTATGGTATGAGTTAATCATAACTCCATGTGCATATATGCATGTTTCATTTGATTTTATTTCCTGTACTTTGAAATTCGTAACTTTTTGTGGGGATGTATTATTGCCATGTATGCCTGCGACATCCAGGGCGATGTACTTGCCTAGGTTGGTGGCAGTGTCCATCTCATCACTCAGCTGCCTGCCATTATACCAGCAGCTGATTAAAAATACCAATGTCAGAAATTTGTAAAATATCGTTTTTAACCAAACTTCACCATTGACCAAATCAACTTTTCTGGGAATAGCAAACATTAATTTTCATTTTCGAATTTCGTGAAAGGAATTTGTCCAGTTCGGCTGTAAGACAGTGTTGTAGATGTGCTTCCGGTGTATTATATGAGCCTCTGTTAGCTACTCGCTAACGGGCAATTGCCTATTAGCTGAATGGTTAGCACGCTTGCCGGTTTTATGGGGGTCGCGGGTTCGATCCCCGAGTCGGGTGATCTCGGATATTACTACAACAGTACGGTGAAATTCTCTAGATACAGTGACACTCTTTGAAAGGGAGAAACTGCTTTTGCTGTTTACCCTTTAAATCTGGAAATAATACACTAATACCACACCAAGGTGTCGTACCTTTCTGTACAGATTTAAATTTCTCTAACTCTGTCTGCAATCGCTTCTGAATGCCCTCCGCCATTTTGACTCAATTTTTCTACCTCCTAAGATTGGAGATTACACACCGTATCCGCTAGGATCGCTGCTGTTGTCAAACTCCACTTTCTTCTTTTTTCGCAAGACGTCGCTTTGCACCAAAGCGACGTCTTGCGAGAAAATGGTCAAACCACAGTAGGGTAGGAACGTGAACATGTGGTGAAAAGTCGCCAGTGTGTCATTGAGGTTGGATATTAATGAAAAACATTCACAGATCATCTCACCATGGGTATTCACAGCATCAGCAGCAACAGGAAAACAACAGTAAGGCGAAATCTGTGTTATTTTCCAAGTTAAAAGAGTGAACTTGAGCGATTAGTAGGCCTACTTTTTCGAAGGCATGTGTGCTAGTAAACTGGTAATAGTCGGATAACTTGGTCCCATTTCAAATTCTGTCAGGAATACTTAAAAAATAAAATGAAGTGTCGCAATATGCAATTGCCCACTCTCATGGATCACGCGCGCCACTCCACTCACACTTTTTCGTGAAATCTACAACATTTGAGAAGATACGCGACAAATTATATTCGCCTCCCGAGCGTTTTNCACAAAACAGGGGTTCAACAAACCATGAAGAATTGTTCTTTCTCCCAATACCATTCACGGTGTCCTGTTACGGCGACTTCGTAAGACATTCGCAGTCAAAGAACAAAAATTTCACAAAAAGCCCCCCCCCCCACAGGTCAAGGACAGTACGGAATTACTCACCGGCAATTTCCGTACCGTCCTTGACCTCGACGGGCCCAGGGAGGACGTGTGCGCCTCGGATTCGCTTGAATCCTAAACCCCCTTTCACTGAAAATGTAGATCTGCCACTGAAGGATATACTGATCAAACATGTTTACTACAACTCCTCATGTTGCCGGTGTATTACATAACACTTAATTCTCTGAACTTTATTACTCCTACACATGCACTCATCCTAAATCACTCAGATACTGATCACACTCTAACGTACACTATATGTAATATTACATGTAATATTACATGTAGTATTATGTAGAGTGTATTGGGGACAATCAGAAGCTGAGGACGCCTGTGGATGTAGACAGTCGCCTTGACTGGCTGTAGCTAGAGGTACGGTGAAGCTCCTTAGACGCTTCATACGGAAGCTTTTCGGTGAATTATGCCTTACACTGATTTAATCATGGAAGTCACGTTAACTTGTTATAAGTACCTGGATTTGCGCATGTTATAGAGGGACACCTTAGGATATCTTTATTTCAATCCAACTTGATGAAATATTCCCGTAATCAAACTTTTCTGAGCAGTGTGTCGGTGCTTCGTTCAGTTGTCCAAATCGAAAACTGGCCATTTTTATCACTGCAGAGAGACTCCAGTACTAGAC
Organism: Phoronis australis; assembly: GCA_002633005.1. NCBI lineage: Eukaryota > Metazoa > Phoronida > Phoronidae > Phoronis > Phoronis australis. The sequence goes on from NMRA01000514.1 coordinate 45,932, forward strand.
GCTCAAGTTCAACTTGTCCTCTTTGACCTATAGTGCACTAGCACTAGTGGTCTTGCTGATCCTGATTTCAGAGCAGTTACTCAGTGTCAGTCATCAGTGTCTCATGGTTCATTGTAGAATACACAGCGTAACCGAAACAAAATACGAAGAGCGAAACGTAGAGATGTGAAGAAACTGAAAGGAGTGACACAGGGTGACATACTTGACGCAGATATCATCACAGTACATCATCTAAAGAAAAGGAAGTGAGTGTAATTGCATTTGTTGCCATGGACACCACTTATCATTGTGGGCAATGTGACCCGTCGATGTAAATGATCTAGTCTAAATAAAATATTGTTTTTATGAGCCACTTTATAAAACATCAGTATTAACTGCTAAAATGCATGGCACAAACTAATTGAAGTTTCTTTAACAAATAATCCGGATGTTTTGGTATAAAATGGACACGCATGGAATTCATTCCAATTCCAAAGACAAGAAAGAGATTGTGGGTAATTAGTTTTGACTTTAATGTTTGAATTCAATACTTCGATTACAATAACTGATGCTAAAACTGTACTGCATGGTCAGTGATATCAGTCATATCTAGGCACATGTGAGTTTCTCATGCAATAAGAATTTCCTCACTTTAATCAATGATCCATTGTAGGACATTATTGGGTCTTTAGTTATGAAATGTTACCCACAGATTCAAACACAGAACTCTGAGTGCACTTACCACTCTAGTGTATGTCCTCATTTCTTGGCTCCATTGAGGAAACACCAACGGATCTTTTTGCACAAGCAAAACGTTATCTTGTCTAGGTTAGATGTGTGTGACCCAAGTCTTGAAAGGTACTTAGTTTTTGATTTTAAAGTTGATATTATTGTACTCACCTAATTAAAATACTTGTCTGAAGATTGGTTTATTGCTCTTTTACTTTACGACTAAATGCTCCAAACTTTAATTGTAGGTCAGACCCAAAGTGCAATATCACACTGTCAAAGAAGAAAAGGAGAAAAATCATGAAGCAGATTGAATACGCCAAAAAAGACAAGGCAAAAATGGATGGTAAACACAGAGTGGCTAAAAACTTTACGTGGCAATAGTCGCTTACATTGGTCACTAGCGAATTTTGAGAACCAGTTTTGATTCCTTTTATTCAGTGTAGGAAACTGGTTCTCAAAATGCAGGACCCCTGTACTGACTATTATCTAGCTAAGCCATTTTAGTTCAAGGGTGGCTTTATTTAAAGTAGGTGATGAGATACCTGAAGTGAAAAGCTGCCGAACTCAGCAAATGTCCATCTACCCGATGGGATTTTCGGATTGTCTTGAGTATTCGGTGACACCCCGATGTCCAATTTCCTCCTCACAGGCCCAATATTCCCTGTAGAGGGTCACCTCTTGAGGTACACAACCACAATCAGCACAAGCTACCTCTCCTTCACTTGTAAACGAACTCATTCCAGTTATTTCGAAATGATTCCGACTTCCGTAAGTTCACTTTGTATAGTATTTCGAGTGTGTGCTTGGATGTGTGTGTAGGGACTTCGTCGTGTCGACCTGGAATTTTTACCAAGGCGCCAAACAAAGTCATGGCTCAACAAGTCATGAGCTAACTGTAGCAGCAGTTTTCCATGCACGTTTGCTTTATTTGCTGTATATAGTTGTGCATAGCTCCCCGTAACGTTTCTTGATATTCTGGTGAATATGGTGCTATGCGCAGTACTAGTTGTGCAGTCTGAACAGTTTCACATCTTTGTATTCGTATTGTTTTTGACCACCTGTTGCATCTTATCTTTTCTGTATACTTTCAACATTTTCACATCCAGGACACTCAATCCCTCAATTTTGGGGCCAAGTATCAGCCCCATTCTCTTCTGAATTATAATGGAAAAATCACACGCCGTTCCCCTCATGAGGCCCAAACATTTCCCTCGAGTGATCGAAAAATTACCCTCAAGGCTCAAATCAGTTTTAGCGCTTGCAGGTGAATGAGCACAAAAAGTTAGTTTTGGATACTTAGGCTTCCTACAGGGGTGTGGGTGCTATCGATGGTGATGGGGGGGGGGGGGNNNGGATTTTCTTCTCACCCTTAAAAAATCCCTTTCAGAAGGCACAGGTACCTTTCCCCTATTTTCCCTTGGGTGATCAAAGGCCCCGACATCTCACCTACGCTTTATGTTCGGAAGCATTCCTTGGCTTTGAAAAAGTGTGGGGATGGTGTCCCCTGTGTCCCTTCTCGGCTATGACCCTGCTTGTGTAGTGCAGCTCATCCTCGTGTGTTTTTAATTGGTATTTTGGACTTCCTCTCCCCTTCTCTATTGTGTTTTGAATATTTTGGATTTCCTTGTGCATTCGACATGTTCCAACTTATTGCAAAACAATCTGTCTCTAGTTGTATCAGATGCTTTGTTATTGATCTTTTAGACTTAGTTTAGTCGTGTCATACTGATCCCCTTGGGTTTTCTAGCCGCTCTTTGTTTGTGTTTCAGTGGACTTGCAGGCGGCAGTGCCGACATCCAGCAAGACGAAGAAGTCAGGCACAGTATCTGTAGAAGATGTGGAGATGAAGGAATAGTGCGTGGTGTTGTCTTTGAGCTGCTGTATAGGACTGTCTGTAATTACTTGGACCCATGCTATTGTTGGGACAACAGGATTCTGAAAATTACCTCACAAAAGGAACTGCATTCAGACGCACCCTCTTTTGTAATAAAAATGTTCAGAAAGTGTTTTATATTTTAGATTGTGTTGTCCATTTTTTGAAATTGAGCTGAAGTAAGGTTGCTTTTTTACTGCAGTCTTGTGCTGTTCTTCCTTCCCTGAAGTTGCAGCCATGTCCACGTTTTTAAACAAGTGAGAAAATTTTGGTAAAAAACGAGAGAAATTATTTACTAGGAGACATTTAGTTAGTTGTAACTTCCTCCTGTTAATTCCTGTTCCACAATGCCAGGAAGAACAGTTAAATGTATGTGACCAAGAGTGTGAGCTGTGGGCTGGAAACGCTATGCTCGACTCTCCTAGCAAGTAACTTCTCTCGTTTTTTACCATTATCACAGGAGACAACGATGAACACTTTTAACCATGAGAAAATATCCTAAAATTAATCTGTTACAAACAGGATTATGATCTTGGTACATTTTTTTATTTTCTGATTTGTGATGACACCAAGTTCACTTACTGTTACATTTGACTCAAACGCTCGGTCGTGAGGTCAATTTCCAGTAGTCCAAATCTGAATAAGAAAACTAATCTCCAGTTCACAAACTGACCCAAAATTTTACATGTACCTGAATTAAAGAATCCTTTTTGCCATAAGTCTCGAGTTTTAGGGATGTTTCTATTTGAAGTCTAACCTTGTCTTCTGACGTGAATGGCAAATGTAAATATAATATAAAAGTGATGGTGCAAGGCTGTATATTCTCTACGTTATTGTCAATTCAGGAAAACTCCGTGAAGGAGCATTTTTACGATGATGCAGAAAGTTGAAGTAAACAATGGGATTTCACATTTAATAATAAATAAATGTAACATTACGTTTATGGATAGACAGACAAATGAAGAAATGGAACACGTCTGGTTGTTTGGCATAAGTTTAATTATCACAGCACAAGTTGACATTCAGTTTCAGATCCCTTCACACACAACGACACACCCACATTTAAAACATTATCATAGCACCATGGCAACCACAAGCCCAGCATGAAAATTAAAATTAAAAAGACATTAGATATATAATTGTATAAATAAAAACTCAAGAGCTATCTACGTAATAAACTGAATTGTTTCAATGCAAGTTTAGTAGTCAAATACTTAAACAAGAAGCCCATTTGTAAATTGGAATGAAATTCACGAAACCCAACAACTCCAATATTGACCAAAGACATCTGAGATCATGGAACAAAATCAAGCACTTGATAGGATAAAAAACATTAACCAAGGCACCTTCCCAAATCTGACAATCACAAATATCGGATAATAATAAATATGAAAAAGAAAACTGGACGCAGCGTCTTGTAATTCACTTTCAAAATTGAGTCAAATAAGACTTCCAACGACCCAAATGCTTCTAAATGGAGTTGACTTTAAAAATAAGCTTCGAAATTTAGGTCTGACATTTATTCAAGCATGTATTGCCAATTACTGGTGTGGCATGGATATGATTGTCTTGTTGCAGAGTCTCGTAGACGCAGATCTCCAGCAGAGTACAAGGGTTTAACTACTCTGAAAGGACAAAAAAAATTTCTGACCACCATTTCAGTGGATCCTAAATTCGCAGATTCACTCTTGGCAAAGCAATGACATGCTTCAATGCATACATCCATTGGCTTCACGGGTATATTGCACACTATATGATTGATGAAACTCGTAATCATATTATCTGAATAGTTCATGATTGAGTCGCAATGTCCCACGTCTTTCAATCCAGTATTGCTGTTACAGTATGACTATCCTACCCTAAATCAGTCTCTAAGTCGTGTGGAACTTTGCAAATGCTGTCCTATCGGTTGTGTTAAGATTAGTGACAACGTATAAATTCAGAGGAGAGTTGGCGACAGTCCTTATGAATTGAGATGCCATGCAGTGTGCAGCGGGCTTTAATTTTCAAGCTAAATCAGTGAAGTTGTTGAATTTGGTGCAGACTTTTTCCTTACTTGAATGAAATGAAATTATGTATTGCTCTAGACAAGGCTCGACAAGTAGAACTTTCATGGCTGTGCCATTTTATGTACCGAGTGTTGTCTCCAGCAACTTACTATTTACCAGGAAACTGTACCCTTCATGTAAATCTGCTTTCCAAGGGTGTTATGATTTTAAAGGAGGTTTTTTGTGTTTTCAAAGACCGCATTTCAGTCCTTAAAGGTACAGTATTTCGTGAAATTGACACCATCATGTGGTCTTATTTGATGTCTGAGTAGATGACCGAGTAAGTGGAACAAGTCAAGTTTGTTTCATTGACAGAATGGTTTCATAGCACCTTTAAAGCATTTTCTCTCAGAATAGTCCTAATATTAACACTATTTACTGATACTCATTTCGCCATCACAACTCCCTGAGCTCAAATTCTGTTGAGACAGCAACTCAACAGTTAAATATAACTTGTTTAAGCAATGAGAACATTTTCTACTCCGTGCTTGCGTATACATTCCTCCACTGAGCTAACAATGTGCGACAGCCTGCGATCCATGGCAGTGTAATGAGCTGAGGTCAACACGGGGTCAAGGACATCCTGACTCAACAGTTTACGCAACACTTGGCTCAAGACTCCGCGCTGAAGTTGGAGCAGGCGGTCCCAGGTGCTGCGACGTAGTCTGTGAATGTCAACAAATGAGAGCTGTGAGTTTGAATAAACAATAAAGAAATGTAAACAGGTATTCAAGGAAATCACCACGGTAGTGCAGATACCAAAACATTGCAAGCAATACAGAATTAGTGAATGGTCCTTAGGTGTTTGCTGCGTTGATAAAAACAACCATTGATTTAAATTGGCTTGACACATTTCAGTGCTGTGTTCCTAGAATAATAAAACCGAAAGCCAGGTCAGTACATTCTCAGGCTTATTGATTACAATAGACCAATAATGAAATAAATTAGTTGGCTCTGGTCTGTGTTTTTCTGTACGTCGATTTGGCAGTGGGGTACGCTTTCAAAAAATGAAAACTCACCCCATACAAACATGTATGATGGAGGGTCTTTTAGTCTATCGCAAGGCCTTGCTTACGTTTGCGTAGTTGGGGAGCCTCGGTCTCGAAATGAGACTGGATAGCGACGAAAACTAACTACACTTTTTTTGCCTAACATGGCATTTGTCAACTGAAATACAACAACCAACTGTGAGTATATTAGGTGCTGCATCATGCATTCCTACAAAGACGGTCTAAAATATTCAATGAAATTGCGACATTGCTAACAAAATTATTAAAAATAACACCCAGGTACTAATGGAGTTCATCATCTTCATAAAGGAAGACTGTTTTTGACTACTCACAGCTGTGATTCATCAGTACAGTAGGTGTCTACCTCTACTGACAAAGAAGAAAACACGAAGACTTCTCTTGAAGAGGTCCAACACAAGAACACGCGGCAGGAAAATATAATCACAGCTGGGCAACTTAAGCGGTTCTGACACTTAAATATAATTTGTCCTGTTAATTTACAAATTAACTGAACACAGATGCCATAATCATAGCCACGGATAAACATTCACTACAGACTGACAGTTGCAAGGTCACATGCAGCGCCATCTTTTGATTTGTTTTGGGTTTTAATACACTTTGGGCCAAGTGGTGTTTATTATTTGTTACAGCACTAAGATTCACCATAAACACAGATGCTCATGAGAGTGAAATCTGAAATGTGGGGCTGGTTTATCTCGGTGATTATCCTACGGAATCCATCATGACCAAAATTGCTCTCGGACTAATCGCCCATGCATTCATTGTGCCATAAACAAAATAATAATGAGTTGAAGTGGCATATTCAAATTACGAACACGACAATTAAACAAAAGTTATCATAAATGCTCTCAATTGTCTTAATTTTTGTTCATATTGGCTCGACCGAGATGAACATGTAGCACGCTTTCTGCATAGCAACACGAGATTGGCCTACATGAATAGCCGAGGTAATGCTGAACTCATCATTGTAAGAAAAATACTAATTGCAGGTGGATATATTCATTAAAAGACCGTTTTAACCTCATTTTAATCCTAGGAGTGGGTCCGGAAATATGTTCCAACACAAAGTGATTACATTGTTTACCAGCAACGTTAGCAGGCAGGCTAGTTATCTAGTCAATATTGTGGTTCATAAGCCACAGTGCATTTGGCCTGATTGCCCAAGAAAGTCATGCATCAATATTCCTACATAGAGCCTTAGCAACACCTTCTAGTTGACCTCAGTTATGTTGTAGGCCACTCATGGAGGTTTGTTGATAGTGACTGCAGCTAGCGCAATATAATCCACTGGGATTGAAGCTTCAACCACTTAACCATGCATGGCGCTTTAACTCCACTTCAGCTGATATTGGGGCTACGTTACCATGACTTATGGTCCAGAATCTCATTGGACTTGAAAGGGGCCATTATTCTTACCTGCAACACTGTATAATTGGTGCCAAAATACTTTTTTCATCCCAGTAAGGGTTACCAAAACTGAAAGTTGACAAAACACAGTACTATAGTCTTACATCATAAACAGGGCCATAAATTCCATGTACTAATTTAGATAAACACAACAGTCGAACACTCCAGCAATACATGACGGTAGTCACGTTCAATACCATCTTACAATAGTCTTCCATGAACAGACTCTTGCACCACGTTGTTTATGGTTCATTACATGCTAGAAAGTCATAAATATTGCTATGCTGTGCTCAGCTTATCTGAATAATTCATTTTCTCCTGAGCTGAATATTGCGACTACTTCCTGTTACAGTAACAGCAGTCAGGACTGTTTGTTCAAACTAATTCCCAAGGGGGGTTGCAGCTGAAAAGTTCAGATGCTCACTCATTTAGAGGGGTGTGATTGAAAAAGGGAAATCAATCCATTTGTATAATTTGCATGAGAAACTCGCTCCTTTATAGGAATTGGTTTCAGAAAACCACCCTTTTGTAGGAATTCTTGTATAGCTGCCCAAAACAAGTCATGAAGAAATGTCGTGATGCGATGAATGAGTAATGGATTTGCAACTAAAGTTTTTAAAATATAGAAAACATTGAAAACCCTTAAGTAGATTTGTGTAGTTGAAAAGGTAACCAAAACTCAAAAAGTGAACCCATTTGTGAGGAATTAAATCGATTAAAGCAGCCGTTTGGAAGGTAACTGTCAGAAAAGCCCCCCCCTTGATAGGAAAACTTGTGAAAAGTCACCCCCCACAAGTGTCACGTACTGCATAGCTCGTCTATGGTAGTACCCCCGGAATGAGGAGGAAGCAGAATACACATCAATGTGTTATGACTATTTTTATGACTTATTCAACAAAGTCTTGTAAAACTGCTGAAACAGATCACATCAAGATTGAAGAAGGTAGACGTGAAGGTGAGTCACCAGCAACTACCATGTTAATAGCAGACGTTTCATATTGGCGCTCTCTAGAGAAATGAGAGCGAGAAAGCGCCTTACGCGTGATCCCGACTGAGATCGATTGGTGGACAAAAATTCAAAACTACATTGTGGTTCATTAATTTAGAAACGGAGGAATAAATCACACCGTCAACACTCCCGTTGGTTAGGTTAAGTTCACTAAGTTTAAACCTATTTTAGCTTTTTGACATCGGCTGAAATTCGACAGCATTAAGAGTCTGCCTCTGATTGTGCAGCTGCAGATTTCCTCCTGACATTGGGAAATGTATGGGCCATAATGGGCAGCCATGATTTCAAGACAATTGTTTTTACTGTTAGGCATTAGTACATTCCACCTCGCAGCAGTGGAAATTTGCCTCCATTATGACAGCGTCCGCATTACATGGGATCTGTAGGTGGAGCTGATCACCATATGGAAGGATAGTGAATTTCAATATGGCTTGGATACTTCGCAAATCAGCTATTTAACAAAGGCCAAACCTGTTTTAAATTTTCTGCTAAAGCAGTTTGATATTTTACATAGTATTACCTTCTATTTATATGAAACAATGCAGTTTTTTGCAAGTGGGGACCATCTTAGGTATCATCAGAACTAACGAGACCCAAAAAAAATCAGTGAGTGGAAATAAAATTTGTAACCATCACAACAATTTTTCCATTGCGTAGAAAACGTCCAAAATCAAAAGTCACAAGGGCAAGGTATCGTTTGTATTTTTTTCTGCGTAAACTGAAAAACAAACTAGACGAAAATAACCTCAAATTTCAAAATAAAATAAAGTTTTGTCTCATCTATGACAGCAGTTGGTGTAATTAGTTTTATGACCGGGAAGTCAGCAGAATACACAAACTCTCTTACCAAGCCAGTTAAGTTCATGGATATTGCCCTTGAACACCTACCTAGTCCATTCAGTGAGGCCCGTCATGACAGTGAAACAGTTGCCATGCACCGTACCTTGGCAGCGCAGAGTTAAAAAAAGAACAACTTTGGTAAAGTCTCTTCTAGAATTGACCTATCGCAAGCTCCGCCCCTTGTGAAAAGTCAACAAATAAACAATAAGTTTTACATGGCAAAGTGCTGTTTGTCCTGTAAAATGGTGGCTTGGAAATGAAGGTGTGTCAGGAATGCTGCATTCTGATTGGTCAGTTAAGCAGTCAATCCTAGTTATAGGTCAGTTATGGTCAATTGATCCTCACCTCTTGGCACTATCCAACATGACTATCATGCTGTCCTCCACACCTTTGAACGTCTCGTAGTGGTGACGATCAGCATTGCCCATCAAGTAATCAAATACAGAAGCATCCAGTATATCCAAGAGGCGGGTCCCTCTATCGTAAGGCGGGCTCTCCACAACTGACTGGCAGTAAGTGTCATGGGTTTCCCACCTGCAAAAAAAGTAAATAAAGAATGTATCCAGCATATCTAGAAGGTGGCTTGCTCTACCGCAAGATGGGCTCTACACAAGTGACGCACTGAAAGTGTCATCTGTTTCACGCCTGGAAACAGAATGCATCCGGACATGTATCTAGGAGGTGGGTCCCTCTATCAGAAGGTGGGGCTTTGTACAATGTATTGACAATAAGAGTCATCTGTCATTACAGGATATATATATATATGTGTAGACCAATCTGGAAGGTGATATCAGATCATATGAATCAAGGCAACATTGTAAACGTGAGGTACATACGACATGATACACCAAAAGGATAGGTCTATCTCAATTATAATTTGTTTACATGTTTCCTCCCCCTGTTTTTTGCCTCGTATTATGTAATCTTACTTTTACATACTAGGTTTTTACAGTGTCTGATTGGTTTGATTACAAATACATGTAACAACGCAAGTCTGGGAGGCATTACCTCATAACACTGATGTTATCCTACCACATTTCAGAGGAGAGAAGTAGCAGCGATCGTGTAATATTCTGATATCATCAGGCCTGTCTCGAGCCTGTTTACTGAGTTAAGTAAACCAAGGATTACTACACTGAGGTTCCACAAGAAGGATACAAAATGCTCTGTAATGATTATCAGAATACAGGCCCATGAATATGCCTTCTAGGTGATGTGTGTAGGCAGTGCTGTTCAGCACTTGGGCTGCAGTGTACAAGGCAATAGTCATTTACAAATTTTGACTAGTTTGTTGCCTATTATTCTGTGTAAAAAGCTGTTTCTCAAAATATATAACCCTTGTAAGTGACTATAAACTTGTCATCCTACATAAATATTATTATTTAATATGTCTTAAAGAAATCAATAGATGCTTTTAAAAATGAGGAATATGGAAATTCTTTGAAAAAATCGTAAACGGGTTACTCGCCAAAGTCGTATTTCCATATAACAGGGCAAACTCACTAAACCTTGTTTACAAACCCACGATGCTCCGTGGAATATACCAGATACAAACAAAGCCAATTTAAAATTCTGAAGATGAACACGATGTAACTGAATTTGCATAGGACTGATGAGGAAAACAGGATTTTTGCTAAAGTTGTATTTTTACCAGTATTTCTTAATACTGATATGTACTGTTGCTGGAATACTGGTACGCAGCCCTACATTGACCACACCTGGCTAATTTGTTGTTCCTGTACGTCCGTCTCCAGGGGTGAGGGGACACCTCCAGTGTCCACTTGGAAGGTAACCACAGACTGACAATTCCTTCCAGCAGGTCACCCTCTGCACAGACACCATCCTTTGGTCCTCTACAGTATCGACACTGACCGAAGAAGCATGTGTTGTTCTCTGGAAGCAGAAGATACATCATTATTTATGATTCGTTTCTTGTTTGTTAAATTAATTCATTTCTTCTCAAATGATCCTTGCCTTGACTAAGGACTCTTCGAAGAGGTGCAGCCATTTTTGTTTGGAGACACGTGACTATATATTGTGATTTGATTACAGTTCGATTAATCAGCGTACACTTACTACTCACCGTGTTTGAAGAATGTGTTTTTCAGAAGCTGGGACGCCACAGGTAATATTTCTGAGTTGAGATGAACATAGCGACCGGCGACCAGTGGTGAGCGTCTAAACTCAAGAAGTCTGAACAGAGAAACACATTCAATTGAAATAATTATAATGTCAACTGTGCGAATACAAGTTATGACGTTCAAAATTTAGCAAAAGTTGGAGCAAGGCAAGCAATTAGTGCATAACCAAAAATTTACGACTCGTAAAGACTGCCAATCTATTACTACTACAACTAATAACTACAGCAATGTTATGTGGCACAACTGAAACATCAATAAGACAATCCGTTTAATCTCAGGATTTTAGTCAAATACAAAATATTAATAAACCACAAACTATTCATTATCAGTCTGTTTTAAAACGATTCTTTTGAGGCTACATTTTTAACGTAAACGTCAGCAAGGAGCGAAGTTGATGCCCTCAATAAGACTGAGTGAATCGATGAAACAAACTCTCAATTAACTCTGAGCAGAAAAACAAAATATGAGTGACTTGAAATATGCAAATGAAAATGTCACGTAAAAGTTGTTAATTTTTTGAAACTTCATATTCCATCCGTTGTTCGGACTCTTGTCGAAAATCGGAAAAAATGCCGCTAGTAGAACAGTACAAGGCAAAATAAATCACACCTATTTCCCACTTATAAGGCTAATTTTGTGAAAAACAGAAAACGACCGAGTGTCACAGTGACAATTGAGTGTTACTCTGATAAAATACTTCTCATTTATACACATTCAAAGCCTTAGCCACCTTGACAATGCACCAGTTAATTCCCATTAATTCTTGGTCATGAGAGAAGGTTACACTGGTGATGAAGTCAACTTCCATCCAGCTATTGCTATGGGGAATTCCAGTGCATTTTGTCATGTGCTACAGTAGGTCTATGAGAGGAGGCAATGTGGCCTAGCGCAATAATTATCCGTTTCCTTTACTCAAATTGTGGGCTGAGTCCGACTGGAGCACACTGTTAGGCTCTTCAGTCACTCGGTCTTATCTATATATTTGATAAAGCGTAAAAATGATTCCAGATGATCTGTGCAATGGCCCCATTGCACACCTCTAGTACAATGTACAGCAGACTGCCTGCAATTATTTTTTAGGCCTTTGGATAACTTCTCAATTTCTTACTTCCTAGTTTTACCATTCTATTATTAAGAACTAACAATAAAACTGTCTCACCTATTGTACCAGACCGACTGCAATCATTTTTAGGCCTTTGGACAACTTGTCAATTTTTTGCTTCCCAGTTTAATCATTTTATTAAGAACTAAATTAATTCACAATAAAATTATCTCACCTGCTCAGGTGAAAGGCCGCCACCTCCGCATTATGCCGGTCAGCGCCATCGTAAGGTTTACCAATGATGACAAAGTCACGGTCATACCTGAAAAAAAAACGCCGAAAATTTGTCGAAGTCTGGAGACACCAAATGGGCTCACATCAATGATACACCAGGCTGATGACAGAAACGGATAGCGTATTTACTTAATGATTACATCATTGATGGAAAAAAGTGTCATAGTTCTAGTTAATCATTATTTCACTTTAGAAGTGCACAGGTATCTCACTAAAGATTTACTTTTCATGCAAATCAAGTAGGACCCCAATTCCTCACCTACCATGCATACAATACGACAGGCGAAACTTTATTTTATCAAATTTTGCATCAAAATAACCATTAAGGAAATCTTGCAATTTAAGCTTGGTTTGTAGGGTGCAGATGTCTGAAAACTACGGAGGAGCATTAGGGCCAGAAAACAACATTTTGCAAAGTTTATAATAACTGCACCGAGGTAAATGGATTTTGAAAAAAGTAATTTTGCCAATAACTTATGTGCGAAATGAATGAACAGTTACCCTACAGTGAAACTTTCATATGTCGGACTTATATGAGTTTCATGTTAATTACCATTTTGGTTTGAACACAGCCCTCTGTCCACCCTCTAGAGTCAGGGTGAGTTTGAGCTGTGTCCCACCGTGACCTACATCTGCATACAAGATCTTCGACGTGGTCATCTCCTTCAATATGGCACCTAAAACATGGCAGCTGATGAGTGTACTGGGCCCGTTTCAGGAAAAGTGACTTAAGATTTAAGATATTTGGTCTTACGATCCACTCAACTATTTCTGAAACTAAATCTCACTTCAGCAAAAGTGCAAGGTCTCTGTGTATATCATATACATAACTGTTAGTCACTGTAATTTGCTCATAAATACCTGACTGCAGGCCTTTATCCAGGATTTCGAAAATAGGGTGTCCAAAATGGGGTTCCCAATATTCCAGGGCCTCCATGATTATGACGCGGAACCCTCACCCCCAGCAATCCCCCCAAACACACAGATTTTTTTACAAAAAGTGCATAGGCCAAGACTTTTACAATGCTATCAACCAAGTGTGAGCATAGCAACATTGTATATACTTTGTATATACATTGTATATTTCTCCCTGCTTTGAAAAAAGAGCCACCACTGTAAGTCTTCATGGGCTTCCTCTAATCATTACAATGTGTCCAAACTTGAAAGGTTCCTATTGATAGTGGGGTCCAAATGATACATTGGGCGTCCTTGCCAGGGCGTCCATATTAGTGCTAGGACATCCATTTGGACGCCCAGGACGTACGCTGCATAAAGGCCTGCCTGACTGTCTAAATCTTTATTCAACAATATTGTAAAGCAGGAGCATAATACCAAATTTAAGTCTTAAAACACTTTTCATAAAACGGAGCTCCGGATAAAAGCTCAATTATCAACTTCAACACTTTAAGAGATTTAGAAATATGTGAAAGCTCTCATGACAAGCAGTGTCATATCTAGGAGGTCGCTTGTTACAGTAAATAAATCAGAAAACTGAAAAAATTTAATCAAAGATAGTCCTAAGAAGAAAATTATCTTTGAGAATTTTGCAACCTACAATTGTCTGTAAAGATCATTTATGAAGTACGTCAAACTAGGATTTATACACGCAAACAAAAGTGTCAGAAAATTATTAATTTAAAGTGGAGTTTTGCTTTGTTAATTAATTTACAAACAATTGAACTGGGGAATTATATGTACTCAAACTGCTTTCAAAATATTGTTAAAAGGTAGAATGGTTCTAATCACCAAGTCCAGGAGCACCATCTGGTACAATTTCACGGTGAGACACCCAACGAGCAGCAGTGTCCCAAGGCGATAGATGGGTTGTTGCGTCCATATTCAAACTATACTTCTTGACAAACTCATTGACAAGATTAACATTCAGCTTGATGTCTTGCTTGGATTCAATGATGTTTAGCTGCTCATGCTTGACATTTTGTGCATGGAGGTCCTTGGCGATATGCCTTTTTTGGCGATGTCCTTGTATTTCCAACCCAGGCCAAAGAGTCTTGTAAGAGAGCACCACCACAAACACCAAAGTCAACACAAAGACGAGACGAGTCACATGCCTCATGGCTCAAGTTCATTTAAAGGTCACTTCTGAAAACGAGAACAGGCATGTAATAAAAATAATTACGTAATTGACAAATCAATATATTTCAGTAGCAACCCTTCATTGACACACACTTGGTTGAAGACACGAACGCACCTTTTTTTAGATAATTTAATATAATACTTATTTAATATAATACTTATTTAATATAATACTTATTTAATATAATACTTATTTAATATAATACTTATTTAATATAATACTTATTTAATATAATACTTATTTAATATAATACTTATTTAATATAATACTTATTTAATATAATACTTGCTCGCAGTCTCTATACAATCTACAATCTTCAGGCCAGCAGTTAGGAAGCAAAAAAAACAAGAGAGGATGGTCACTGACTATCATCCAGGTAGCTTTTATTCACTTTTGGGGCCTTGAAGACTCGATGAATAGAGAGACAAGTTTCGTCAAAACTGGATATGACCACCCCCGGTTCGTTGTAATTGACACCTTGGTAATTATATAGAAAATAACAAACATTTCCTTACATCAACCCAGGTATGGTCAGCAATTTTGTGAGGAGGGTATAAAACGTTTTCAACATTCACACTCTCCGCATAAATTGCTGAATATAATGACACTATTTCATAGCTTTGGTACAGTCAGTATTTATCACAAGACAGTAGTCATCAATAGACAATACTCGATCAGCTGTTTAAGAGTCAGTGAGTGATAACTGCAGATGGATGACCTCCCCACCGTGTAAGTATAAGTTTGAAGTCAATCACACTGACTGCAACGACGTTCAATGACAACGTTCAATATGATGGAATGAAGGGCTACTTGAAAAATGTTGATTTACTGTGGTGTTTGTGGAAAATTATCTGTGTCCCTCTATTCTCACAATGTACTTATAGTAGTATGACTTCGATGGTTTAGTCAGCATGGCCCATAATTTACCATAAAGCTTCCAGTGTAAGGCGAATACCGTTTTTGCCCACTGGGCTGGAGAGGCCAGTTACATTGTCAACTAAATGTCTACCGCGATTGCCAAACTCAGACAAATTCCATCTCAGTCACGATCAAGTGTATCACCAAGCTTTTGCAATAATTTTACCACGTTTTCTAGTCATAAACCAATCGTGACTCTCAAAAGATTTGGATACAGATCTGATGACTTTACCATCTCTCGTTACCGATTTTCACACGACACTCGACAGCTACCATTCTTTTTTACTTCCTCTTTTGGAAAGCTGTGACAACGTGACTGACCCCTTGTGGTCAGAAGAGTGTATCACTGAACAGCTGGATAAGTAAACAATTGTTAGCGGTAAGTAGGCAACAATAGTAGAACTCAACCAAACATTAAATATTGTTTGATCCGTTTGATTGGTCTGTAACCCACGTGCCGTGCATAAAGGCTTATAGAACACGTATCAAATTGATTGATGTGAATATGCTCTGTGCCTAATGCCAAGTAATGGTAAGTAACACGACTCGAGTTTTCCTGCCGATTGTTTATCCTGCCTAAGTGCCCTAAGTCTAGGGACGTGACATAATCTTATGTAATCGCTGATTGGTTCTCCGATAATGGCGGTCACCGCTTTTTAACCATTGTTTGAACCTACCCCTCGAAAATCCACTTGCTCTCCGTAAAAACTGTAGGAACAAAGCACGGAAGGTTTGGATGACGTAAAACACACATTCCTGAATGCATACGTCATGAATTAAGTTGTTTTCACGTTTTCATTCCCATGCTGTTCGTGCAGGAAAGTTGTTGTTAATCTTCAAGTCGTCGCATTTCTTCAGGTAAGTTACGTAATTGTATGAATATATGATATAACATAAATTTAACCCTATATGAATCTACATGCCGATTTTTGCGAAGATCTATTGATGCCCTCATAGTTTTTTCAATCCGCAACTATGGTACTCGGATTTGTAGTGTTACTACTGTTACGGCCATGTTGGAATGGCCTAAGTCAACAATTGCGCAACCAATTCAAATAGCTTGCTAGCTGGCTGTCTCTTCTCTAGCTGAGACCAATCTGGGTGTCTAGTGAGTACCCCTGTCCTGCTGAACACTCCTGATCGGCTGTGATTCAAACTTAAGTTTTAGACTTTGAGTGTTGCCTTTGTCACACAGGTATGTATGAGGCATAACTTATAAAGCTCTGGGCAGTGAAGGAGATTCAGCCAGAACCACTGATTAAGCAACAATGCCTGTTATCAGGTTATACTAGTCAGCGTTTCAGTGGAAGTAGGTTCTCAAATCACAGTCTGACTAATATATTTAAACCAACCACTTCCCTTTCATCACAACTTGAGGAATTTCCTAAGCCGCAGTCTGGTCACATATATACTCTCGAGTTCCGAATAGTCGTATCTATACGATTATTTTTTTCAGACTCATTTTCCAGTCTATACGGCGCTTATTCGGGTCTCTACGTTTATTAATTTTCTAACTTTTATCCACTCTCCACGATTATTTGTTTCAGCAAGTTCTCAATTTTTGTTTTATTCATTACAAATTTGTTACTCCAAAACTTAGCTCGAGACACCGGGTATCGTACCTTGGCCGTAAAATGTGGTGTCTTCGCTATAAACCTCTAGACCACGAGACACTAGGTTCTGATTTCGTAATTTAGAAGAGCTATATACGACTGCGCGTTAAACACGGAAGTCACATATCATACACATTAAAAGATTTTATTCGCCAAAATATACAACTATACGTTTCAAAGCGTAAAATAATCGGACTCCCAAGCAACGGTTTACGCAACGGCTTTCTGTTGGACGGCCAGAATGTTATTTTGGACGGGTTCGGTCAGAATTAAGAAAGTGTTGGCAAAATTTAAAAAGCATGAAATGATTACCACTTCTCTTAATATTAACGTCTGACTGCTCAAAGAAATAGGCCATCAGTAATTTCAGAAATGATGAATTTAATGCACAAAAAATGCATTTTTCAATATTCCGCGCGCCCCGTGACACAGACCGGTGTTACCGGCAGCTCAACGTAAATATGAAAAAAAACGCTTTCGACGATTTTCTTTGGGTGATCCAATATTTATGATTGCACCCTGTGAAAAACTGGCAAGCCGTACCAAGTCTTCACTGTGTCTGTCCCCGAAGTTTGGGTTTCCGGGGGAGTAATTCCGGGATTTTGCACAGCCAGTGTCATCTGCGGTTTTCGTCATTATTGACATGCGCATTCTACATACTTAATCATGTCGTCTGCCGCGCAAAGACCTAAAGAATTCGAGGATTATTTTACAAACCGAGAGATGTTCCAGAGACAGACATTGATTCAGATGCTGGTACGACAAATAATCCGGCTATAGATACGGACTGTGGTGATAACGCGGCAAGTCGACGAAGCGCAAATACCCGTGCAGTTAATGAACAGTGCCGAACCTTTCAATCAATCTAGGAGCCAGGTTCCTAGAATCAACAAGTCAAAGACAAAGTACCAACAAGTTGCCGACAACATCGGACATCAGCATTTTTACAATTCGCTCCAAACTTGAGAATAGATTGTTTTTATGAACAGGAAGAATGGACCTGTGACAATCTTGAAAATGACATAGTTGCTAACGTTCGACAATCCAGTCGATATCTATTGAAATTCATTTCTACTTTCCCGTCCAAATAAATGGAAAAGCGCACGTGAATCGGTTTGTTTATTATACCTAATTAGACATTCAAGATGGTGGACGTAGTTGTGGTCGTGGACTCGAATGTTTTGCAATTCTGCAAGAAATCTCAATTTCTGGTCGTGTGAAATTTTGGATGTACCGACTTTTTGACGTCGAATTCTGACTAACATTCCGAGGGTATTGACTATGAACGTTGTGCAAGGAGATTGAGAGAAACAAAGGCTCGACTGTCAGGAATATGTATGATAAAAATGCGAGTCGTTTTACCAACACACTTTATTGTCCTTATTCATACTGTCGGCTTCGTGGAAGACTAGACGTTGCTGCTGAAATCTTTACCTCCTTGTTATAATTTTTGGACTTAGTCGACATTGGCATCCTAGTATGAATGTCACATTCTTTTTTGAGTAAAATGATAATGCATACTGTTTGAAACACATCTATATAGACTTCCATTTTAAGTTATTGAATAAACGAATGGTCTTTGTTTTAGCAATGACACTTTATTGCACTTCACTGTACTATGTTATGGCATGTGTGGATACACCACTGCAATAATTTAACTATGCTAGTTTTCAATTTAAAAGTTTTTCTTTGAAACAATTATAGCGGTGGTAAGTCAGACAGAATATGCTTCTTTGCATTATTATTCCAATCCCATCTACATCATTATTAGATTTTGCACTTCCTATTATTTCCATTTACCGTTACTACATTTTATGCAAATTTGTAATCAATGTTATTATTCCAGTCTATATTATTTTTAATTTTCCACAAATTTCCCGTCTATACCATTATTCCTAAGAATTTGCTGTTTTGCATTATTATTCTCTTCTATAATATTATTAGATTTTACCTAAATTTGTAACCAATATTATTATTCCAGTCTATACTATGTTTAAATTTCCACAAATTTGCCGTCTATACCATTATTCCATTCTATACTATTATTAATTATTTTCGACAATTTCCGGTCTATACTATTATTCTACTTTTCTAGTGGCAAAAATGTTGGGTCTATACTATTATTAGAGTCTCTACTATTATTAAAAATCGTGAAATTTTCCAGTCTATACTATTATTGCTGTCTCTACTACTATTCGGAACTCCAGAGTAGCAGTGGTTTTGACTTGGAGAACCATGCAGTTTCATCCACTGAATAACAGACCCGGAGTTAATAGTCAATGATTGCCTCATTGCCTGACCATGCAGTTTCATCTTATAATTCATGTTACACCTTAATTGCTGATTGTAGCGCGTTGATCATAGTGATCCTAAAACACCCTATGTTGTAGCTATATTACTCTGCATGCCAGATATGGTTTCAGCAAATTATCACCTTAACCACACACTATCACAGCATTTTGATTCCGCGCATGTATAAATCCTTCAGCACCCTGGTTCATATGAGTGTAAGTAGACTGTGCCATCGTCTCAACTCTAATTAAGGGAAAGGTGCCTGTGCAGTGCGTACTCTGAGAGAGGACTTTTTTGGTGTAGCGGGAAAATTCTTCCAATGCCCTTTTCCTGTAATGAAGCTCAAGTTGCTAGAGCAGCAGAGGTTTTACGGAATTAGTGATTCCAACCTTGGAGGGGGGGGAGGGGGTAATTTTGAATGTATTGGAATTTGTTGGGACTGATGAGGGTAATTTCTGTGTGTTTTGGAAATATTTTTATAGGGGAATGGATCCATTGTTTGACGTAAAATCAAAAAAGTATCAGGGATCCTAATAACTCTTACCACTACTTGCAAGAATTCACCATTATACTTGAAAACGAGGCATCATGTCCAACTACAATGCTTCTGCTAGCTTGGAACCCACATGCTTTCATGTTTCCATTGATTCTAAAATGAGGCGTTATGTCCTAAACAACAATGGACCACATTAATTTTTGCAATGCCACCAAAGTGTGTGACTTCTTTTTAATGGGCTTCGGTTTTCAATGTCAAAACTGCTTTGTTGATTCCAGGTGGTCATATAGTCAAGTGTAAGTGTTCTGGCAGCTATGGCGAAAGACGGGCAGCCATGGCTACAGGCAGGGGCAGCTATGGCTAAATTTAAGACAGGGGCAGCTAGCTCAAACATATATGGAGAACATGTTTTTATACCCCTCCCAATTTCAAAATCCACCAGTGTATTCTCTGGAGGTTTTTGAATTCTGTATGTATATAAGTGGCCCATTTGGGGGGTTATACACACAAGTCAGCCTATCCATTATGTGTTGCTCTAATCACTGATATTCATCTCTTGCCTATAATCCTTGAAAGAAGCCAGTCATAAATTCCAGCTGTTGATGCAGCTATTGAAATGCCAACTGGGCATTCAACTTGGCCATTGGGAAATGACAATACACATATTTGACCATGCTAGGAATAAAATGGACTAACATAGATCTACACAACTATAGAGTTTAGTGTTTTTCCATTATGAAGGACCATATTCACATGTCTTAGAATTTACCAAAATATCTAGAAAACTTTATATTTTAAATTGGTAAAAGTATATATTTTCTGAAAGTACAAAGCCTGCGCCCTGTAGAATATGATTTTTTGACTTTTTACCTACTCGACTAGATATTTACAAATTAGATTACATGATCGTTTCTTTTTAGTATCATTTAGAAAAAAAACTCATGGATAACAAAATAACATTAATCAATGACTTGATGGAATTTTATTTGAAATGTTCAAGGTGAGATATCAAACATGCTTTTAAAGTTATCTTAATTATCATTCTGATTTTTTGCAAATATAAACATTTTTCGTGAAAGTCCTGTTTTCGAAAATCCCTCATGGAAAAGTAAAATGTTTTAAAAACAAATCCTATCTGCAATTTTGAGTGCATATTAAGCTAGTATCTGTCAGTTTCACAATGAATCCAAACAGCCATATTGGATTGAGATATGATATTTTGAAGTCAGCCAGATGTGGCCATTTGTATAGGGTCCTTAACCTTAACTCAGTAAAAATGTAAATTTTCTAAAAGTAGATACCCATAGAATTTGATGTTTTACTTCATGCCAGTCTGCTATTAATTGGATCATGTGACCATGTTTTGTAAAGTAAAGCCAACAAGAAAAGTACGTGCACACTAAAGCAACAGTATCAATCATCAAATTTCTTACCATATAGATGTTCAAGGTAAGACCTCATCAAGTATCATTCCGTTTTTGTTATGAACCTACTATGCTTTTGCGTAAAAATCATAAAAGTCCTAATTTTGACGATCCCTCTGCCTCACATGTAAATAGTGAAAGCTTTTAACAACAATTCCCAACAACGTTTTGGAGATCAGTGCAGTATGGTGCCTCTAAGTTTCACATGAATCCGACCAGCCATTTGTGAGATACATGTGTGTTGTTCCAACCTGTGCGTATTTTGGCCACTTTTCGAGTGTATAACTTATCAGCTCTGGCTATTATTGTTATTATTATTATGATTTATTATTATTAATCTTATTATCATTATTATTTTTATCATCATCATGATAATCATTATTATTATTGTTAAAATCGTTATCTTATAATGCTTTTACGTTATCATGATGCTTTTTGTTTGACCCCAGTCCCATTTGATGGCCCTTATTGATTTTGAGAATCTGGTTATAAGTCACTGAATAAAGCTCGCTGTAATGTCTGTTCCCAATTTCTGGGTCCACCAAAAGGTACTATAAGTGCATGCTCGGTCTAGCATGCACATCACTCACAAGAGAGAATCTTCAAGTTATTGAAATCTCTAGTTTGAAAATTGGTGATGTTGACAATTTGATGATGTTACTGTACTTTGTTTCTTTTTCAGGTTGCTGGGTTTGGAAAATTTTCTTTCACCGTGCAGGACTTCTAGTTTACGGAACTGACATTCAGAGGACTTTATGCTGGATTTCAGCATGAATTAGTCTTCTGAAAATTAAAGACAATAGATGATGAGACAGACGAGTCTTGTTGATCATGACTTCTCTATGAGACTATAGTTAACTGCCTCGTGCGCCTCCTGTTGAACAAAAGAGAAAATAAACCACAGTTGCTGATCTGTGACTCAGAATGTTTAATTATCAACTGATCTTTGTGGTATGACAATCAAAAGCTGTCCTTCCTCAACAGAAAGATAAATGCCAAAGATTTGGAAATTTTCTTTATTGTCAAACTTAATGTGATCTCATGAATTTCTCTAAGAAATGTAATTTTTTTAAGTACTTTTCTTATTTTAAGATGTTGCATTTATTTGTGTGTTCAAATCAGTTTTTAAGTAAAACAGTCAGTCGTAGAATTAATCAATAATTAGTGTTAAAACACGTTTATTTCTTTACATTCCAGAACTGTATCAATCAGCACATTCCTAGCGCTCTCTTGTACAGTTGTGAACATTCCCTTAGAATTGTATTTTGTCTCTGTATATTATACCTTCTACCTTTCTGTCATCATTCTAAGATGTATGTATTTATTAGGTGACTTATTTCATGCCATGTGTATTCTTTTTTATTGATGTGAGATCTCTGTCGTTGGCCAGTGTTTTTAAGCAAGTTAATTACCCTTACATGAGCAGTTTAAACCAAATCATGACATTCCAGTATGAAGTGTCATTTTTATACCCATCGTCTCAGGTTGCTGTGCACTGGATGAAGCACGTTAATTTTTGTTTAAATCAGGCAACTTTTTAAAGTTATAAGTCTCAGGTTTTGACTAATTTATTTTGCTGTCTCTGTCTTGAAACGATCATTTAATGATTGTCTGAATACCCTGTGAAAGGAAGTTTTGTTTTTGAATGTTTATATCAAAGTTGTTGCACTTAGTGTTTTTTAATTGTTTCATTATCTGGAAATTTTTGACACAGTTGTTTTATGTTATGTTGTGTGCTCAATGTTGAGGTTTCCAGTGTAATCATTACTCGTATTCATTGTGTTGTGATGAGTAAGCATTTTTTGATAATCAAATTTTTCATGTGATACGAACATCGAATTTCACTAGTGTCTGTTGAGCTTTAATGACAATTCATAACAGTATTACGCATTGAGTATAAAGCAAATCTGCTGTTTTCTTGTATGCTCTTGGCGATAATCTACAGGTGTAGGAATATTTTATCTGTTGTACACATATAAATTTGTGCCAATTTATAAGAAAGTGATAATGGAAGACTGTTGCCATAGTAAAAATAACTGTGTTAGTTCTGTAACTAACGGTACTAGTAACGACCAAGAACAACTGAGCAGTGTTGATGAGCCAGGCAAGAGAGAGCCTGAAGCATGTCCTCAAATGAAAGCCTCAGACTCTGGTGCTGATGGCTCATGTGGTGTATGCTGCTTCCAACCCCCCTTTCTTCAAAAGTTGGCACGACCTGCGACTGTCCTTGCCTGTCTGTGTTTGTTGGTCCTGGCACAGTCCATTTTAGCGTCAGGTTACATCAGTGGTATCCTAACTACTATTGAACGACGGTTTAACTTACGTAGCAGTCAAGCTGGCATTGTGTTAAGTAGCTATGAATTTACCTGTTTGCTTGGCGTGGTCCTTGTCAGTTTCTATGGTGACCGTTTCAACCGCGCCCACATATTGGCTGCGGGAGCACTGATAATGGCTCTTGGATCTTTGATTTTCACCTTTCCTCATTTTCTGGGAGACAATTACACAGTCAAGAATTTGGATAATCAAACCAGTGGATTACTGTTGTGTGTAAACAAAACTCACTCTGAGAGTGATTTGGGCTGTCAGGTTGGACAGGAAGTCACGTTTGCGTTTGTGGTGTTCCTGATTGCTCAGCTTGTGATTGGCTTTGGAGCGTCACCTGTCTACATACTTGGGCCCACATACCTCCACGACAATGTCTGGCACAACTGGTTTCCTGTCTTTGCAGGTAATGGAAAGTTCCTGGTTGAACCAATTGTAGCATGCTCACGAGAATGACAAAATATTAAGGCTATATGTAGGACCCTAGAAAAATTCCAGTTTTGGCTAACTTTGAATCGCATATCTCAGAAATGGTGATGGGATTTCTATGAAACTTTAAAATACTGTGCAACATTATTCTCCAAAAACGCTGTTAGGTTATTTGTTTTTAAAATCTTCCACTTTTACAGGATGAGCTATCAAAGCTGAGACTTAGAGAAAAAATCAAAGTTTGCATAATACGAAAACAAAAAATCAGAAAACTGTGCAGCATATTTGAGATATCATCTTGAACATTGAACTTTGGATCATGTTATTGATAACCATTTTCTTGTAGCAATGTACTCGTCCTTTCTTTTTTGCGAATTTTGACAAAAAGTTACTGTCACTAGACCCAATTCAGTCAAAAAACGAAATCTACAGGGTCGACAAGTCTTAGTGATTTTAAGCTGCCAAGATGTTATCTTCGATGACATGTCATATTCTGTTTTTGTAGCTATTAAAAACACCCCTATCCAACTCTGACCTTTCTCATTGAATGTTTGTCAACAGAATTTTATTTTAAAATTGATTTTGATCAGTTTTCAGCAAATGTTGAACTCGCGTATTTTGCAGGTGTATTTTTTGCGTGCGCTGCTCTCGGCCCTGCAGGTGGTTTTCTATTGGGTGCCACCTTTGTATCGATCTTCGTGGACACACCAATAGCGCCCCCTGTTGGACTGACGGAAGACGATCACTTGTGGGTGGGAGCATGGTGGATTGGATTCCTGGTTACCATGGCAATGCTGTTAGTGGTGGGTTTCATGCTAATGTTGCTACCTCGACAACTGGCCTCAGTACAATGTGACAAAGATGCTGCACCAGACAAGATGGGCTTTGGAAATAGCTGTGCTGGTATGTTTTGATGAGAAATATGAGTCTGGGACTGGTATATTATACAACGCCAGAAATTTGTAACATTCTTGATCCCCTAGGTGACGCTTTGCGCCATGTCCCTAACCAATCGTAACAACGCATAGTAAGGTTAAAGGTCAGGAAGCTTGGGCGCTAGTACCGTGAGCCCGGCCACTGAAGTCAATATAGTCTGCAGAGCAATACTTGTCAAGTTTACAATAACAGTCTTTGGAATTTCTGGAACGCCACAGTCTACAGTACGACAGTGCTAGCTGGGTCATTGGGGTCACAGCTCTAGGNCCAGTTTTGGCTAACTTTGAATCGCATATCTCAGAAATGGTGATGGGATTTCTATGAAACTTTAAAATACTATGCAACATTATTCTCCAAAACGCTGTTATGTTATTTGTTTTTAAAATCTTCCACTTTTACAGGATGGGCTATCAAAGCTGAGACTTCGAGAAAAAATCAAAGTTTGCATAATACAAAAACAAAAAATCAGAAAACTGTGCAGCATATTTGAGATATCATCTTGAACATCGAACTTTGGATCATGTTATTGATGACCATTTTCTTGTACCAATGTACCCGTCCTTGCTTTTTTGCGAATTTTGACAAAAAGTTACTGTCACTAGACCCAATTCAGTCACAAAACGAAATGTACAGGGTCGACAAGTCTTAGTGATCTTAAGCTGCCAAGATGTTATCTTCGACGACATGTCATATTCTGTTTGTAGCTACTAAAAACATCCCTATCCAATTCTGACCTTTCTCATTGAATGTTTGTCAACAGAATTTTATTTTAAAATAATTTTGATTTTGATCAGTTTTCAGCAAATGTTGAACTCACTTATTTTGCAGGTGTATTTTTTGCGTGCGCTGCTCTTGGCCCTGCAGGTGGTTTCTTATTGGGTGCAACCTTTGTATCGATCTTCGTGGACACACCAATAGAGCCCCCTGTTGGACTGACGGAAGACGATCACTTATGGGTGGGAGCATGGTGGATTGGATTCCTGGTTACCATGGCAATGCTGTTAGTGGTGGGTTTCATGCTAATGTTGCTACCCCGACAACTGGCCTCAGTACAATGTGACAAGGATGCTGCACCAGACAAGATGGGCTTTGGAAATAGCTGTGCTGGTATGTTTTGATGAGAAATGTGAGTCTGGGACTGGTATATTATACATGTCATTGGGCTCCTGGAACCATCAAGGCCATACATATCTGGTCGGCATTAAAAGGGTTGTAGGCACAATACAGTGCAAATTTCGCAATACTGTGATCTTTAAAAGAGCAAAAACTTCACAACTGATGTAAAATTTTTGTCATATCCAAACCACACTACCACAGTCACAAGCCATGTTAATAAGCTATGACTGTATTGAATTATCAAAGTTATGACTTTCCTAACTAAGATTATAGTACTTACAAGTGTTGGTAAAACATCCCCACGGTCTTTTGGTTAACTTTTTAAGTTTGCTTAAGAATTCATAAATTTAGACAGATCATGGTACTATCCTTACTCGGGGATAGGTAGTTTTTGTTTTCAGAGACCAGGG
The DNA here is from genome assembly GCA_002633005.1 of Phoronis australis. Classification (NCBI taxonomy): domain Eukaryota; kingdom Metazoa; phylum Phoronida; family Phoronidae; genus Phoronis; species Phoronis australis. The sequence continues at coordinate 72,379 of NMRA01000514.1, forward strand.
TACTATCTACCATCCAATAATCAGACATCACCAATAGTAGTTTTTAAAATCATGAGCAGATCCCATCCCTTCCCTCTAGGGGCATTGATGTTAAGTAAAAAAATTATGACAGAAATCAGGAGAACGATCAGTGCTTGTAAACTATGACATATTGATTGACGTTTTGATTTATTGTCTGTAAATCATTCTCAAGATAGAAGACAAAAGTTCACAATAGTCCAATCAAGACTGTACAGTCTGTTTCTCCCCTGTGTCACCTGGTTGGATTATTGTGAACTTTTGTGTTTTGGCTTTTGTCTTGAGAATTGTTTATAGACACAAAACGGAAACGTCAATCAATATGTAATTGTTTACATATGCGCTGCTTTTAAAGTTCTTGCTCATATTTTGGCCAAAAACAAATGTGATAAATCAGGAGAGCATTGATTTTATATTTCTATCAGAATGTAGTAAGTGTTTTTGCTCTGAAACTTCTCATTCACTTACTCAGGATTTAGGAGGACATATGAGCACATATTGAAGTGTGTTGCTATAGGAACTGAACGTCTGCTTTTCTCTGTATTGGCTGCAGGTATACCTCGACTCGTTCATGATGTCTTCATGCGTCCCACATGGCTACTTGTCTCGTTGGCCGTGGTAGCTGAACAGTCTGTTATTACTGGTTTCATCAATTTCATTGCAAAGTTCACACAAACTGCATTCAGTCTGCCAGCATCGCAGGCTAATATCATCGCTGGTAAGTGAGTGTACTATCACCTGTTGCAGGTTTTAAGCCGGTACTAAATGGCTAGAATACATAGAACTGTTACATAATACTGTTACATAAAATAGTTATTTTTTTGTATTTTTAGTAATTATGAATGTATTGTAGTAAACATGTTGAAACCACTCAGTCGTACGCACATTCAGAGACATGCTCGCCTGTAACGGAGTCAGTTGCAACTCAAAATATGTTTTTTTATAGTAGTTGCACATACTTCTTGCATTTCTTATGTTAATTTTCTGTTGCTGGAGTGGTCGCTATCTTTGTGTCACATTTTCCCCATGGATGGGTGGGTGCAGGCTGTTAGCAACTGGTGCTGTTAGCTTTCAGTGCGGCAATACTGATGACAGGTTCGAGTTAATCACTTTCTTAATCCGATCGTATTCACAAGTCTACTCAAAAAGTGTCCAATGTACAATCTGTTCTATGCTCCAGCCAGTGTTGCGAAACCTTATTTTGTAATGAACTTCTGAGACACTCCCAGCAACTGTTACCCTCATTGATTTAATTAGGTGCTGTATCTGGAGCTGGCTCTCTATTGACTTACCCTTAATGACTGCTAATCAGCTGCAATTTTAACTCAACTCAGCTGACTTTAAACTTGATTTCAACTGCATCTATATCCCACTAACCCGTGTCTGGGTATATACAGTATTGTACAATGTTCTGGAACTTTTCACCATCTCAAGCACATTTTAAAACTTTCCTTAATCTACCCAATCACTCTACAAATATATGCTAGGTTCTAGAATGTTCCAGACTACATTAATGACTAACATACATACTAGAATCTGCTAGAATGTTCCCTACTGTTCTGTTGTAAACAAACTACATCATCACTGTCCTGATCTCAAGGGTCATGTCAATCAAGTAGCGTATGCTAGTATACAAACAAAACAATAAAATAAAACTCGTTATACTAAGAACTGTGTCAGTCTACTCTTGGCAGCTACTTTTCTGGAGTGTGTCTGCCACACAATTAAAAACAATTCTGCTGGTGTGTGTTTTCTAACAGGACATTCACAAATAAGATTACACTAAATCTTCCACAAAATCCAAAGTATGAATCCTCCATTTTCAGTTCAAAGATGCAATTTGTGATTGTCTGAATCTTGAAACTTTGTGCAGAATTTATGAAAACCTTCGGCATACAATTCAATTTCTTGCTCGCAGATCGACCACGCATTAATTTTAGTCATGTTAAGAAATTGTCATAATTCATGATGCTAATTTTTGTTTTACCCAACAGGTGGTGTCCTTATCCCTGCTGCAGCGTTAGGCATCCTTACAGGGGGCGTTGTCATGAAACGGTTACAACCCCCTTTGGTGTTTGCCATCAAATTGATGGTCATCATAGCAGCAGTGTCCCTGGTGTGTGCTGGCTTGCTTATGTTGTTTACCTGTGACACAATACACCTGGCAGGTGTGACGCAGTCATACAGGTGAGCAATGAAATTTTCTGTGTCTTGTATAATCATTCTAATCCATATCAATGACTTGAAGTTGTATTTTGCCTCGTCTTTCTCTAGCGGGCCAGAAAACGAAAACCAAAATGGGCCTTTACTCATCAAGTCGCTCCCCTGACCAAGAAGTGTTCTATTTCTGTTTCCAATAAGAACATGGACAGCAACTCACTTTAGAGTTCACTGGTTAGCCAACCCTAAAATTGTGACTTTGAAAATGACAAATATAGTATGCAGTCCCTGATATTTTAGTTGCTGGCTCATTTGGGATTAATTCAAGATCGGATGTCGAAGTATTGTTTTTGCACCCCAAAGAGTTTCAGTTAACAATTCAACATTGACAGCATACAACAACAAAATGCTTGTGTAAGATCATAAGTGGGTGGTGATGTTCTATTGACAACAATGTCTTTGTTCCAATGTTCAATCTTCAAAGACCAATTCTGGCTTAGATTTGATATAATTTAATGGACTTTCATGTGAACTTGGGATAAGTTTCTTTAATTTTCTGGTTGGGTGTATTTGTAGATTCTAATATGATGACACCAAATTACTAACAGTGATGTGGAACCTAATCGACAAGTCTGTGTGTAAAGTTTAGTATCAGCAAAACTATAATCGAAGTAACTATATAATATATTTTCTGAAAGTTGCCTTTAGGTTTTGATTTTTGGCTTTTTACCAATCTGCTGCTAATTGGGTCATGCAGCCATTTCTTTTTAGTGATAAAATTGGAAGAAAGCATGGTACTAATGTGCTAGCAAAACAATCATGATATCATTAACGTGACAAAATTTTTGTTCAGTATGAAATTTCAAATTCTCTGTTGTTACAGTTTTCTTATTTTTCCGTTTCACGCAACTTTTGTGTTTTCATGAATTCGTAAGTCAGAACAGTGCATAACGAATGATATCAGAAACTTATGTTTCATCGTAATCCAATCAGCCGATTCTGAGTTATCATGTTCCAAAGGTAGCCAAAAAGTTTCTAGGGTCCAATATAACCTAGCAATCCTGACTAACTCAATCTACTGTATGCAGCTATTACAGTGAAAACATGCCTTACTCACCTCCATAGATTTATCATAGTGTGCATGATCACAGAATGAGAGAATCTTCATTTCATGTATGTTAGCAAATATTGTTAAGCTGCAGTTCAAAGTTCAAAGTTCAAGATTACATGTATATGTCAAGAAGCTCAAATGTCTATACATGGAAATGTCTGTTACCAATAAGTTACTTGTCTTTTCCAAGGTCAGTGGGACAAAATTAACCTCTGCCTTTTACTTTTAATTTCAATGATTTTTGTGCATTTCAGTTCGTCTGAGTCCGACATTGATCTCCTCTCTGTGTGTAATACTAACTGCTCCTGTTTATCTGGACGCTATGAACCAGTGTGTGGCTCTGATCACGTGACTTACTTCAGTGCATGCCATGCGGGCTGTCAGAGTTCTCCTATAGGTGGAGCCTTAGAGTCCTCAGATTTGGTGAGTTTTCTGTATTGGCCTGAAAAAGCATGACTTGTTTAGTTTTGCCTCTCGTTCAGTAACGCTAGGACCTCGCTAAAAAGCAAGACTTCTTGAGATTACGTGAGATATTGCCGTGCATTTTAAATGAGAGTACGTGACTTTGACTAGGTTTTAGTTAGGTCCTAGCGTAGGTCCTAGCGTCTACTGAACACACGCCTGGTCTGCATGGGCGGTGCACCATAGGGTGCTGCGGGAGGCTATAGCCCCCCCCCACTTATTTCAGTGCTGCGCTGCCCGTAGTCTATGCATGACATGAACAGCATTGTTCAACAACCATATTGTGACATAAAATGGAATGACAGCATTTGTTATTTCGGACTAAGTTAAGACTAAAACAGTTTCATAAAACAGAGTCCAGATTTTTTTAAACCTGTGCCTTGCTACTTGAAGAAAAAAAACCTGGCTATATGTTGAATTCAATCAAAATTTCAAACAAAGCAGTCACCTTCCTCTTGTCTTAATTTATCATTTGGTTTTTTGTTCGTGACTACCCTTCAAAAATATTCTTCAAAAATGTGTTTGTCTTTACAGTTGAAAAGTCAAATTTTCGGAAGAATTTCAGCAACATATCTAATTTGGTTTGCATCTGATTTAATTTTGCTTTGTGGGCGAAATACATACTTTGCAGTCTGCAGTTCTTTCCTTCACAGAGACTTGAATATTTAAACTACATTCAAACTAGTGTTTGAGACAATAATTTTGGCTTTTGAAAGTCTTGACTTCAGTATTTGACGATTGATTCTTCAGATTTACAAAGGCTGATGTTATTAAAGTTTTACAGTACAGTAGTTTTCCAAAGCAAGTTGGCAGTTTCAGTTAAAAATTCTTCAGCTCCATCAAATTTATGATAAATATCCAAAGAAACATGCCAAAATTAATTCGAGTAATTTTTTTGAAAATAAAAGAAAAAATTTTGATTGTAAATAAAATGGCATTTTGTCAACATTTTTTGAAAACTGCTGTTTAACCCTGTCCATTAAAAAGAAGTCATTACTAAAACGCAGATCACTGTTTATTTTTCTGTCAGAACTTCACGTCTTGTGACTGCCCAGCTGGCCACTACGCATTGAGTGGACGCTGTCCATCCACTTGTACTATGCTCGTGCCGTTTCTAGTCATGCTTTTCTTCACCATCTTTGTCACATGTCTTGGCCACAACCCAGCTCTTGTCATCACCCTCAGGTAAGGGAGACAACTCATGGTATGGTTTAAAGGCGTAAACTCTGCCTATTCTGGGTTTTGAAATAGTTTTGTTTCATTTACCTTTGAAAATCATATTATGAAGGATGACTGAATTTTACAAAATAGTAAAGTTTAACTTGGATATTATTATGACTCTTCTGAAGTGAAGCCATGATCACCTTTGTCTTGCAGTTCTGTTGCCCCCCACCAGAGGTCGTTTGCACTTGGAGCGCAGTATTTCCTGGTTAGATGCCTTGGTAAGCACGTAACTGCTTGTGCTGCTGGAAATTATAATCGTTTTATACTGTAATTAAGATACATGCATCAGGCGGCTTGCATGAACCAGACACAATTAGCCAATACGTTCCCTAAATCTTCTGCGCATTTGTTTACTTACCAGTGTTGTATTTTTCTCTCACTTTATCTTTATTAGGAGTTCCTCTTTTACATATGATTATTTCAAGCCAAAGTTCTGACAATTGAGTTCTCATTGCAATGAAAAGAAACACGATTAAATCCTTAGTTTATGCTCTGTTTGTTTTAAATTATAATACACTAAGAATTCAGACAACAGTTTGCTGATGTAACCATGAAGGTATAATTGTAAAAAAGGGCAATCAGTGTTTGCATAAAGTCCACCAATGTAACGCATTGAGTCCTTGAAGTTTTGTGCAGCAGGTCACCGGGCTACCAGTGCTCACTAACTGCAAAATGTGTTGTGTTTGTTATCGGGAGTTTGTGCTTAATGCTTTGAAAAGTGTTGTGAAGTTTGAAAACTTTAACCCTCAACAACATTACATTGACATTATACAGTTTTAAAAATGAAGTAGACTTTCAGTCAAACATTTGGTGAACTCTTCCAAACTTTGCATGATTTTTGCTAGAAGGTTTCTCCCACAAAAATGGTACTGTCAGATCACTATCCTTATCTACAGACTTGGAATACTTTAAATTATTATCCTTATGTTATACAATGTACGTTTAGTGTTGGTAGAGTCTGTTATAAAATTATTCTGACCTGCGCACTGATGTGTGGTGTCTCTTTTTAGCTTTTATACCTGCTCCCATCTACTTTGGCAACCTGTTTGACTCACAGTGTCTCTTGTGGGAGGACAGGTGTGACCAACAGGGGGCATGCCTGGAGTATAATGTCGGCCATCTTCCTTACTACATGTTTGGTGTCTGCTGTGGGTTCAAGCTGCTCACCCTCGTCTTCTGTTCGCTGGCGTACTTCGCAGCAAGGAAACCCAATTCGTACACAGTAACGAATACAACGATTTCGGAGTTGTCCACCCCTGATGTATCTACTACACCAACCACGCCTGGTGGAGATAGTAGTGACACCTATATTTGATACTGAATGGTAAAGGAAAAAGGTGCCATACTTTTTGTTCTGAACCTTGACGGGGTATTTTTTTAGAGGAACTTAGTCACTTAATTTGTTATGGTATTCTTAATATTATGTTGACCATGTAGAAGAAGATTTTTAAGGGTTGTGCCTGTTCAGGAACAAGGATACACAATTTGCTGTACTCATGCTTATTCATTGGTATGACACAGCTGTGAACATACCAATACTTACTCAGGCAAAATTACTCAGAACTCCCGTCAGGACGCTTGTGCCGACTTTGCAGAGAATGACCCATTGTGACCTTTCATTACAGGGTGTATCTGTCATAATGTTTTTTGTCTGAATGCCTTTTCATGTACAGCAGATCTTGGACTGCTTATCGACTGTTCCTTCGATAATGTGCCTATATATTCATGCCCTTCCATGTTGACCGTTTGTAAATAACAACGTAGACTGTTTATTAAGTTGTGAAACATTCCTAAGCAATTGAACTCAATATTTAGTGTGGAAGCAGACTTTTGTTTTGTGTGGAATGTTTAGATCAGGCTTCTTGAATAACTTGGCTACCACAGTAGTAATAGATATTGTTTCTCACTTACAAACATGACTCACAGACTTCCCCACATGGTACCATAGACTATAGTACATGGACCGCCAACTCCGTATACTTTCAATAGACGAAATCTGTGTTCTTACAGAAGCAATGAGTGGCGTCATTGTTCACTAGGGTCAGTCTGGCCAAATTATCTGGGTTTATTTCCGGCAAGTACGTCATCTGCTAATCATGGTTGGCTGTTGTGTCGTCACAATACACTGATTGGAAACTGAAACAGATAATTTAGGAGAATAGCGCCTCCTCTAGGATAGTACGCAAGATAATGTTGGACTTGCGAATCTGTTGCCTATAATCTATGGTGGTACATGGATAATGAGTCTGTTCGTGTTTTTTGTTTGGTGCTTAAGTCATTTTTGTGATTCCGCTGTCATGTTTCACTATCGGTAACCCGTGTTTAGCAGTAGTGGGTGAGCCATGTTTGTAAGATGGTAAACTGAATTTATCGGGTTTGTGAGCCTTGTTTATATGTGAGAGACTTATGTTTAAGAGTGCAGCAGCCGTGTTGTTCTGGTAGCTTGTAAATTCATTTTTTATATCATTATTGCTGAGTGCAAAGGATTTCAGGGTGACTATTATGAGTTGACACACATGATATGTGTTCAACGGAACAATATTTCTGTCATTCTTTAGCACCGCTTTGTTTCATTGACTTTTCTGTGATTTTCACTTGATACACCTGTGTCTATTCAGTATAACTTGTACGGTTTGATTGTCTCAGGGAATAGTTGAGTGCCACAAAGTGCCCTGTTATGGGCGCCATGCGCGCATTTTAACCAAGCAGTTCCTTTAGCTGCTCTTTGTTGTATGCTGGTAAAATTGGCCATGTAAGGTATCTAGGCGAACTCATCTCGTCATACACGAATCTGTTTAATAATAAATTACTGAGTAATGTTTAAAACATTGTCTGTGCACATTCATAAGCTAAAAGCTGTACAAGACTTTGTATATAACCACAATGATGTACTAAGCTTGTTCAGGGTACTAAGCTATAAGAAGTTAGGTTTGGGGGGGGGCAAGTTGACCTCTCCCCTCCGGTGTTACGACAGTTTTTTCACCAAGTTGTTATTGAAGTGTAGAGATGGCATAATAGATGGTAAGACCATTTTATAGTTACAATATCGTACTGAGTTTCAGGAAATGTTTTTGTTTATAATTATTTACACCATGTTCTTCACCTAGATGGCAACTTTTTATTTTGTTTTATTATTTATTGACTACTCTTTTTGGAATGGTTTCAACAAACCAATATTTTGTGACAGTACTTATCATTGGGGTCTTGATGAAAAAACAGAACAATTATCGAGGGCTTTAATTTTTGGATCGTTGGAGTTTTGAATGTTCCCAAAAATACATTGTTTTGTTTTCAGTGAAGGCCATGGCCTTATATATGTCTATAAATTTTTTTGCAGTCAACCACTTATGGTTATTGCTCTCCACATATCACTTATTCACTTAACCACTTATGGTTGTGTCTCTCCGCATATTTCTTATTCAGTAAACCACTTATGGTTGTTGCTCTCCGCATATCACTTATTCACTTAACCACTTATGGTTGTGGCTCTCCGCATATTCCTTATTCAGTAAACCACTTATGGTTGTTGCTCTTCGCATATCACTTATTCACTTAACCACTTATGGTTGTGTCTCTCCGCATATTCCTTATTCAGTAAACCACTTATGGTTGTGGCTCTTGACACATTCCAAATTTAGCTTACAACTGATTTAGGAGTCTGGAATTACCTGAAACTTGAGATAGTCAGACTCAATAATGGATAAATATTTTTTGGCAGAAAGCGGATTTATAGCGGCATTAACCATTTTCTCAACACTGGAAATTTTCTTGAGATTACGTGGCATTTGGACGTGAAGCAAGTCATAGGATGATTTTGTAAATTAATGATGTCAGTTCGAGCTCAGACCACATTAACTAAATCCCGAAATGCCACAGCGCCACTCTGATTCTGTTGTATTTACCCACAATGCTGTGTGCGTGGAGGTAACTTGTCACAATGACGCCATGCTTATGACTATTTCAGTTAAAATTGGTATGCCAGTCTTTATTCTAATTCTTGCTACATGTACCTTCTTTGCTTGCCTGACATAGCTCAGAAGTGTTCCGGTGGGCTTGGGTCAGGAAAAACAGCGAGGTTACTCATATGCCATGCATTTTTTATGCCCTCCAAAAAGGAGAGTTGAAATCATGGCGTGTTTTTTGGTGTTTGGGTTAGATGTTGGTTGTCTTGAAGGGTACTTGTAGACTTGTTGACTTGTCTAAGTTGTTTTAGGCTCTCTTTAATCTGAGAAAAAAATGCTTTACATTATCTTGGTACTTGTTTACTGTAAAGCCCAGGAAAAGGCGCTAGTCGTTTACAGCGGTCTCGGATGATTTTAAGAAGCAGTTTCGTGCCTGTCATTCAGTTTAGGAGACTCGTTCGGGGACATCTGTTGGTGACTTCTACTATGTTTTTGGCGCCAACCCAAGAACTAGTAGGTCTACTGAAGTAGAATGGAGAATGTAATATTTAAATCAATGTTTAGATCCCGGTCTCAGGTGTCTTAAAATCGTCGACAGCAAAGACAGGTTAATTTACTCAAAGTAGTCCCTGATTGTTTTCTTTTGAGAATTGGATTTGCCGGTTTGCTTACTGATTACTAATACTACTTAAAAGGAAGTTAAATACTTGACAATCATTGTCAGTTCAGTAGGTGTTTGATGCAACCTCGTTCAATGCAACGTTCGTCCATTTCCGTGTGACGTTGTCGTGCACATTACTACTACATATATGTACAGTGTGTACATCATAACGTCTCGCGGAAAATGACGCGTTGTATGGGCGTGGTTTGATATGTCTTGTTATATGTACATGTAGTGTTGAGAAATCGTACCGCATAGAAACATGTTAGAATGAACTAGTCTAAACATTTAAAGAGTGTTACAATCTGTTCATCTCTGATGGATATTGGAGTTTGAAGGACATCTAGCCACCATGCATTTTTACGGTGATTTTGGTTATATTAATATGGACTGAAATTATAGTCATGGTGATATTTAGCCTGTGTTGTGTGCCAAATGTTTGTGATGCAGTGGAAGCAGGAGAATAAACTGTATACATGTATGTCCATGACGTAGTTATCCATTATGAAGTTGCCATGACAACCTGGGGATCCAGACCGCGGCTGTCGACGACTTTGGAGCTGATCCAGAGGAGGTTCACGGAGTGCTTAATCAGTTTTATGCTTTCTTTACTCGGGGTCGTGGGTTCGAGTCCCACCAGGTCACACAGCTAAACCCTTGAGCCAGGTTTCTAGCTCCTCAGCTCGGTTTTAACTATATATTAATAAAGCATAAAAATAGTTCCAGGTGATCAGGGCAATGGACCCACATGCGTGACCTGCGCACGTCTGGTACAACGTGTATCAGACCGCCTGCAATTATTTTTAAACCTATAAATCTTAAGAACTCCTCAAACTACCCTTGCCAGGTCCCCTCGGGACTGACATAACCCTCGACTGAGAATGTACATAAATTATCGCATTGCTTTCAAGGGCACGGCCCTGCTTTGTGACTGGCAGATCGAGAACTTACCGAATCACTAAAGCAAGTTGCGTTATGCACGCGCGCACCCAGCCTTTAACATAGGGGGCTCGAATTACTGGCGATGTGGACCTTTTGACGACAAAAAGCGGGAGGACTAAAAAACGGGGTACCACCTTCAGGACTGTGAATTGTGCGTCAGCGCTTTTTTAGTGGACTTTTGTCTCGTTTGCTTGGACTTTTTGTTTCTCTGAAGCGGATCTTTTTGCCCACTTCGCCAAATGGGGGGCTCATTCGAGCCCCAGAGCCACCCCCCCCCCCCTGCGTGAGCGCATGTTATGTACACACTGGTGAATTTAATACACTGAGGTGCAAATTTACACCTGGCGCACGTGAGTGCGAGTCAAGTTGGTATAAATGAAGAAATGATCGTCATTGAAAATTATTTCTGTAATATCAGTTTTTCAGTCGGCATCACCAATTTTCCCTTTAAACATCCAAAAGCATTCCCAGTGTGTAAGCGTGATTTGGATCTGACTTCCACGGCTTTTGTATGCCAAGGGTTACATATGGAGAGGTGCAATAAGCATACAGTAGTTGTTCATTTTCCAATTTGTTCTTTCTGAACGCTGAGCCTCCAAAAACCAGCGCGTCAAGAACGCGACCAAGTCATCTGATATTGACGTCAGTTGCGCTGTGATCAGTATAATCGCACATCTAATAAAAGAATAGTTGTACATGTATACGAGAACCAATTTTATTTCAATAAAAACTGCGAACAATATTTTGGGTGCGATAATTGATATCGGTATATCTTCCATCGATACAACCGGGATATATGAGAAATACCAAGTATATCTATAGAGTAATTGCCTCGTGGAAATCTTACGTAGCATAGTAGCAAGATCGCCTTTGACTGCTAATTTCGCGTATGCATTTTGTTGAATCGAAAAACTCACCTTCGTTTGAAATACAGTGTAATACGTTCGAGCGATTCTGGACAGAACTGGCTTGAAAAAGAGAGCATGTGACAGGCATTTGACAATTTTCAGAACGCGACATTTCATGTCCTCGAAATCTTCGTGAACTTTCTTCTGCTGCCGGTTCATCGACCTTTTTCAATCCATACTAATATACTGATCGTTAACGACCCAGTTTCAAGGTGACTATTGATACTCGCAGTCCCATCTAGAATAGGAAACGTCTTTTCTTCGCTTCGGAATGTATGGGATGCAAATGTTCATTTATTTACGCCCGGTGTATACTGCTTTACGTTCGAGTGTGAACGTGCTGCTTGTAAACGGACTCTTTTTATGGTATAATAATTTGTAGGTTGTGTCGCAATAAAAGTCTTGCCGTACATGCGCGTACTCTGTTTAAGGAAGTTCAACACTGTCGAATGTTTTTTTTTTTAAAGTTTTATATTTTGTGTTTTGGTATTCTGCTACAGATATGCAAAACTATGGGATAACATTGATTTCAGTCAACCCCTGACTGAAGTATCGAAGGCGCCTAAATATTGGAAAGTTTCACACAGTTCAAAACACTTTTCTCGCTCCGAATATTACTTTTCCCCGGTCACTTTTTTAAAGTAAATTCGTGAAAACTTTGATAAATCGGAAAGTTCTGTGGGAAAAAGTCGCATTGCAGTACTTTTTATCCAGTAGCGTACAGAAGGAAGGCGGGGCAGGACAGTGCGACGGCGCGGGTATCCACACGGGAATCCCTATGAATAATTTTTTGAAATGGCGACTGATTTCTAGTTAATTTGAATAAAGTTTCTATTTTATGTTTCATCTCTTACTTTTCTTGGTATTAGGGCACATGCATTTGGGTAGACAGAGGGGCATCCAATAAAAATCGTCACGGGCATCTATCGTTTGCATCACTTCACTAGACCCAACCAGTTTATTTTGTACAACAGCAGATATCTGTTACTCAGTGCACGAATAGACATTGCGGCACATTGGTTAGTGCTTCAGAGTTCCGTTTGGGGGACCCGGGTCCAAATGCTGGCTCCACTGGCAGACTACGAGCATTGCAGAGGCGGATCTACGGGGGGTTCAGGAGGTTTAACCCCTCCCCCATGGGACAGCATCACAACGTTGCCAGGAAAACGAATTCAGCTACAAAAACCAAAAACGTCCTACACGCGAGGCGGAAACCCCTCCCGACCACCACCACCACCCCGCTCGGCGCTTCGGATTCGCGCGAATCCTAACCCCTCCCCCTCTCCTTACTGAAAGCGTAAATCTGCCACTGCATTGCGTGTCTGCTATTCCTCTGAGCTCGTTCGTATTAATAAATGTAAGCAACGTTGTAAATGAGAATCTGGATGTAATGCAAAAGCTGAGACTGTGCTCATATTTTATTTTATTGTTGTTTTTTTATTACACGAACTGGAGATGACGAGTTTGAACTTGATGCAGTGGTGAAGAGTTCAATTATTTTCACTTGTCAGTAAGAGCCCCACACTTTCTTTATCAGTATTTATCGACAGAGCGAAGGCGTGATGTAAATAAAATTATAACCAGGTTAGTGTACATCAAGCAGTTTATTATATGACGCGTGTCCTTACACTCTTACAGAAGATGACCTTCTAGCAGCCTCGAAACGTTTAACACGATTTCACTTAATCAAGCCACTATCCTATTCATTACTCTCGACAAATCAAAGACTTCACGTAATGTACCACAGTCGTATAGCCGCTTTCAAATACATCAACATTAATATCCCATCACGAGTTACAGTACTAACAAAAACACGTATCACGTTGCCACCACTTGGAACTTTTCAATTAGTTTCTACGGATACGAGTTTTCCAGCGACCCTCGGACTGTCTTACAACATCGGCGATAGCCACCTTATCTAAAACTTTCACAGTTTATACCCTATAGCTCAAACAACACCACATAATACAGTATATACTTCTACAAGTCGTCGTTTATGGTGTAAAGCAAACGGTAAATTATAAAAAACAACAATCTCGAACAAGCGTACAATAAATGTTCAGAGTAGATGTGCAAAAACGAAGCCCTCAACAATCTTCAATTTAAGGCAGTCATTTTGAATGCTCTGCCTCAAAACGGGAAATACTCCCTGGCAGTGTTCACAATGGAGCGGTATAGTTAAAACACCTATTAGTAAGCTCAGTTCGTAATGGAATATTTGTACATCTGCATGAAAAAATAAAAAATAACGACGAAAAATCAGATCCAATTAAGGGAACTACGCCACCAACGGTTGACACAAAGCACTGCACGTTACTACTAGTCCACGTCTATACATATCACCAAATAAAAAGCCACCATACATTTGACTCGAGAAAATTCAAGAAAAGATTATGCTTTTTACTGTAACGCAAAAGCCGAATTTGGATCTACATAGGCATTAAAATAATAAACATTTCCGGCAATAGAGATTTCAACCTAAAAGAACCTTTGTCCGTGCCAATATTCCACGAACCTCTTTGGAGCTTTGGATGCTCCGCCAGTCACTCAGGTGTTTAAGTGTTTAGGTTGAGAAGACGGTTTTCTGGGTGTGAGTCGCTTTCTCCTAAAAAGAAAGAAACGGAAAGGTTGAACAAACAAGGATAACAGAGGACAGTTAACGGTATAAATACACGGGAGTTCATTGGACTGCTATAACATATAATGTAACACAAATTTCTCTACGGAATTTGTTCAGGAAAGTCTCAACTTTTGTGACCTTCCTTCTACATGTAAGAAGAATATGTTATCGATGCTGCAATCGTCGACTTTTCACGAAAATTTATAGTCTAAAAATGACATATTGCACGTTCATTTGTTAAATACATGACAGAGTTGTCTCTTCACAGCGTCAATAGACACTTGCTCGTTCTCCTGTTACGTCATTAGGAAGCTGTTTCTTTAAGAGCCCTATGCATATTGTCTAAAAATCTCTACAGTTTGCTTAGCGTGTTTCATGAAAGCACGTTAAGGATAAAGGGTACAAGACCTGTTTACAACTCGAAGCCTGCTCAGAAGCAGGCTAAAAACCGAAAGTGAAAAGTCCGTACTGCTGGGTATGCGTAGTCAGATATCTGATTTCTAATTAAAGTTAAGTGACACAAAGGCACAAGACTCTTCGAGAGATATACTCATAAAATCCAAAGAGCAAAGTAAAGTAGACCACAAAGATTCCCGGACATTTTACAAAGAAAAGCTGAATATTCTGCGATCTCGAGCGAGTACATGTCCATTTAGACCTCAGATAGACCACACTATCACGAAGATCGTTACCAAACTACCATGACGTGCGTGTGGAGACTACTCATTCAGTCAGTGTTCGGTAATGTTTCACACGCTTGTTCAAATGAGCCACATGTAGTTCCTTCTGCAGTGAGGCGGGCCAACGGGGTGTCGGAGTGCTTAACGCCCTTATAAAGAACCGCAATCAATGCTAAAAACGTTTTGTGTCTAACCAAGGGCCCGTTTAACGGGGAGCCCATAGGCGTTCGTCTCGCCAATCTAGCTGTCAGTCAGATAAGCGACTACAGATTTCTGTCCGACTTCGAGTTAGTCATAGACAGATTTTCTGACTTTCAGCCTTAGTCCGATTTCCGTAGAAAGGCGAATCCACCCATGGACGATTTTTAACCGAAAGGCAAAAATCAATTGACAGTTCGATACAAACATGCCAGGAAAATTTTCTGTTTTAGAAAATCGAGAAAGATGACCGGTCACAATTTCTAAGGGGTAAAAGGTTGCAAAATCCAGGGGAAGGAATGGTGTCGGCGGTTTCTATTGGCGCTTTCTGCCTTTTTTTTGCTCGAGCCTGGAATGAACAATACGTAACCAACCCCATCGAGGAAATAAAGGATCCGCCGCTGGCTTGGTTTAAGTTCTTGTTTCATAGAGCGGACCCCGGCATCCCAATGAAAGGAGTACAGTTAGCTAGAGATCTCGTGAACTCGCAAATATCGATACTATAAAACAAATATTGTAACCACTTTTGAATATTCGTAGCTGTCAAAACGTCTGTCAACCAAACATGAACAAAGGAAGAGTGCAATTTTACAGCAAAGAAGCCTTCGTCTGCTGACATGGAGTTCACGTGCAAGGTGACATCGTTAGCAATGGCGTAAGCTACACAAAAAAGTTGCCTAGGTCTAAACGGAAACAGGTGAAGTATACAGAACAACAACGACGACGCTATCGCGAACCAATAGGAACCTGTCAGGCAGCGCAACAACTGAAAACTTAGGGAAAACAAAAGTACGACGAATCGTAGCAATGAACGACATCGAAAAGACACAAAAAGCGTGTGCGAGAGAGAGCGACCCATACGTTTGTAATCACATCCCTTGATAAGGAGAAGGACACAAATTGTCCCACTCCAAGGACGTGTTAGAACTTGCCCGGCTTGATAAATTGCTGTCGGGCAGTAACCCGTAAGAAAGACGACGATTTTTCTCGTCGCCGTCTGGACGGCAACCTGCACTATGATGTCTTTTTCTGTCGCCATTTTCAACTTTGCTTTGAGCGATATTTCTGGTCCATATGGCGTGAAGAAATTGAGATGGCCCATTTAGTTTTGAGCCCTTGTCCCTGAGAAAAGAGTACATGTAAGCTTGGCAATGAGAACCATTGCCAGTCTCACTTGAACACAGATTGTCGACAGCAGTGTGATTAAATGGCTGTCGGAATTCTAGCTTTGCATCATTGATTATAGGAATTGGCATTGTGAAAGGTACGTCGGTGCAGCTTGTCAAACATTCACAAATTTTGCATTCAGCGCTAGAATCTTCTTTACGGCACGGATACACAGCGACCCAAGTGTCGCTTGACTTTACATTATCAGCAGAAGATCCAGCAAGGACAGCTGCAGGAGACCGAAGTTTGCTTACGCACAATGTGCACTTAATTGAATTACTTTGACAACTTTCGGAATTTGGCACACGCATTTGACAACCAATTCCATTTACACAAGTACAACAGTTGCTGCACCGCTCTGACAACACGTGAGAATATAAGGAATGCGTAGTTTCACTACTCTCGTCATCGCTCCCATAAAGCACGTGAAGGTGGCTCGCGAGATATGGCGAGACATATGCTGCACCGGAAGCAGCGAAGTGACCTACATCTCCGCTCGAGTTCAGGAGCATGGTGACGATCTGGGCACCCATTCCCCAAGTATCCAGCTCGGTATCCATGTCGAACTTTGTAGCGTTCTTCTTGTCATTTTCTTTGCCTCCCTTCTTGTAGAACTAGAATCATAAGAGGTCGGAATCGTTAAAAGGATATTAAGCCTGCTTTATAGCCATTCAACAAACAAGAACTACGACATGTATCGCTTGAAGTGCCCGTCAAAAATGTTAATTGATGACACTTCGATTGGTTTCAAATTGGTAGTCAAACGAGAAGTGATTGCTGAGCCCTGGAAAATTGACAGTTCGGTATTGCTAAAGACCATGCTTGTCATATAAAATGACACGCGGTGACAACACAATTTCTCGACCCTGATCCCATAACGTAACAAACTGTTAGGGTTTCCAAGAATTGTCTCCATTCACGACGGAATAATTCTTTTGGCATATTAGGCTTATCGCTTAGGAAGATTCTGATGGCGAAGCAGTCACGAACAATAAGACTACCTTCACTGAAAAGTCGGACTTTCGTGTATTTTAAACCTTTGAATGGTAGGCCTTAATGCCAACAAATGTTTAGCAGAGTGACT
Organism: Phoronis australis; assembly: GCA_002633005.1. Taxonomy (NCBI): domain Eukaryota; kingdom Metazoa; phylum Phoronida; family Phoronidae; genus Phoronis; species Phoronis australis. Next base: position 89,516 of record NMRA01000514.1, read on the forward strand.
AGTATGCCTACTGCCTCGACTCCTATTGTTAGTGGGAGACACTACGTACTGAACATAGTGAACCCATTTACTTCCCGAGACTAGTGAAAGGAAAGTTTTGTCAGTGTCAGAAGTATTCCATACTACCAGACGTCTCACTCGCACAAGTTTTAGAACATTTTCTTCGAAAAATTAAACTTACTCTAATCTTGCTTCCGGGAGTCTCCTTCTTGCTCAGGACAATCCCGTTCGGTATCTTGAAGTTCGTTACCTTTCCGTCAATGTTGCGAGAGATAGAGTAGCCGTCCATTTTGAAATCTTCCTGCAGAAAATAATGGCATCAAAGCGCTCCATTAGGAACGTGTATGTTGTCAAGTGCAAATAACTAACACCTTGTCCACGATATCACTAAGTCATTTACCTTCGCCGGGTTTCATGACATAGCCAACCCATTGCATCCCACTGCAAAGACCTAGTATGATGTCTGATGTTCAATCTACACATAGGCGGATTCAGGGGGAAGGGAGCCGACCTAGTTGGCTGACATTGCGAAATTAGGTCACTCCTGCTATGCGTTGAATCGCGCCTCAGCCCTACTATGGCCAGAATCTGGTGTCTGCTTTGTCTTCATTAATCCGAGGAGAGGATTCAATCATGATTATTTACGGTATTTTAAAAAAGTTCCAGCTAATATTTTCATTGAACCTGAAGACTTAAGTACGCACGTATAACAATTGGTGACACACAGTGCCGGACGACGAATTATACACGGACAGCTCTTAGCTAGAATGTCATATTTATGTTGGCTTAGCGACAAATTGTGAGTGCCATTGCCACGTGTATGAGAGCTTTAGGAATGTACGTACACCACGGCAGTTGCATCATATTTAGAGAAGCCGTAAATCAAAGGAGAGTTTAACTTGAAAGCCAACTTACCCGACCGCTGTTCTCGATTTCAACGAACTCGCCCAGCTTTCCAGTAGCGCAGATGGACACAGGTCCTTTAGCTGTTCTGGAGTAGGTGGTCTTAGCTTGCATCTCTCCTTTCATGACTTGTTGCACTTTTTTAGTCGTAGTGGTTTTTGAAGTCATGGTACCCGAACCGCCGCCGGAAATGGTCATGCCGCCACCACCGCCGCCGGAAATGGACATGCCGCCGCCACCGCCGCCGGCAGACATTGATGTTTCAGACGAAGACGATTCAACAATGTGTGGTTCGGATGATTCAGTCATCGATTGATGCGAGTCGATGAAAGAGGAGGAAGAAATACCGGAAGCTACATTAGTTTGTGGTTCCCATGGTTACATCAAGTCAGTTGAAATGAAGTCGTTTAATGAAAGAAAGAGAGAAAAGAACAAGAAAGCAAAATTAATTCAACCGTGAAAGAAGCCATTCTTAAGCAAAGCTCTTGTAGCTACCATGCAGCAGGTGCACTTGGGTGTTTTAAAAGTGCACAGTTATTGGTGACGTCAGCTGAAAGTACCTACAAGAAATGATTTGTCAAGCACTCGGTAGTCTCGGAACGAAGGAAATATTACTCACCAAGTAGCGCAGAGTCAATGAAAGGTAAGCGATGGAATAAGAGAAAAATAATGCATTAATGTTGTGAAACAGGTGCAAGACGAAAATGTCCACGGCTGTGAGATATTGGCATTCCAAGTAAAATCTTAGAAAGCTGATAGAAATCAATTACCACTCACTGTGATCGTAAAATATAACATAACTAGGTGCCAAAGAGCTAAATGTTATACTACGTCATTGGACCATTTTCGATGCCCAATACAAGTAAAAGTGTCCCCAACTTGACAGAAAAACAGCAGAGCATCTTAATGGGTTGTCCAAATAGCCCTATTGCAGGTAAGTACTGTTAATGAAAGATCTGGATAGATTGTCAGATAGCTACTCACCAAAGACAGTGTGTTACCAATGAGAGAGCAGAAAAGAGAACATTTTTCATATAGTATAAATGAAATTCAACATTGGTTACGCATGATAAGAGTTGCAGTAAAATATGAGGTAAATTAATTATTGACAAAATTCACCAATTAGCCACCAGAAAAAGTTTGTTGCTTGTCGTAACAATTTGGTTTGAACAAAATACTATCCGCTATACTGAAAACTGATAGCTGGTAAAGTATCCTAACTTAACAACATGAACACGTCAATACATGGATCCGGCGCGATTTGACTGAAAAGTACGTCTCGTCGCACAGAGCAAAACAAATACTCCCATCTAAGCAGTCGTAGCGAATAAATGCAACGTATTGGCAACTAAATCTAAAATTAAACTCAAACTTTGTAATCCAAAGATAGCTTGAGGATAGAGAGCTGGCCGAGGTATTAGGTCCACTCGTAGCTACCAAGGGTTAGATTAGTGGAAAACACTCATGCATGAGTTATAGTAGTGAAGGAATACAACAGATCATGCTGCATACATATATTCTGTAATACATAGACTCCGTTACAGCTTACACCAGGCAATTTAAAACAAAATTAAGAACAATTAATCGCTATTTAAAACGTATAACATATAGATGACGTTTGAATAAAACCATTTAAACTCAAACTTTAAAGTAACGTTACTTGATCAAGTGTAACTATCCACGTGCAGTTTAGTAGTCAAATAATTGGCGAAGTTTATTGTAACTCGCTTAAAGCAGGTGCGAAGCAAGAAAATTACACAGAAGCGTTATCAGACGACTAAACACGTCCACACCAAAGTCAGACCGCATAAGATGTAAGGTTGTGTAAAACTACAATAGCATCGGTTTAGCCGAAGTTTCGCTATGCATCTTGGAGTGGTGTTTCATGAACTACATACTCGGTTTTTTCTCGGGTTGATTTTGAACTGTCGAATCTAACATTGCGCTAAGCAGGTCAACGTCACCGGGATCGTTGCGGCTCCGATTTCTGTTGTCGTTGTCTGCAAGCCTAGCGGAGGAACAAGTAGAGCTACTTTAAGCAAAAGGGAACAGAAGTCAAGGCATAGGAATAGCAAGTAAGGGCCACGGGCCCAAAGCAACGCGTAAAAAATTGGGATTGGTTAGCGGAAGTCACGTAACAATTAAATCTCCATTAGCTTTGGGAAGTCATTTCATGGACAATGACATTTTTTGAAAGGGAGAAATTTTGTCAACGGAAACGAAATTTTCCACTTGACACGACGTGTCTTGACAAGTATGCAGTTGTGCGTAAATAAATAAAACAAGAGATTGTTAGATTACGTGAGTCCAAAAACCAACCCCAGTCAAACTGAAATAAATGGCAAGGAAACTATACATGCATACACTCTAAGCAGAGGTGGGATACTGTTACGAAATGACCACAACAAGCAATCAAGCACGTGACATGTGACAACATGTAATTATCTAGCGACATCTGGTGTACCGTCGTCGGGCTTCTCGCCACCAGACTGAGCAGCAGAACCAGACTGGCCAGCAGAACCAGACTGAGAACCAGAACCAGACTGGCCAGCAGAACCAGACTGGGAACCAGAACCAGACTGGCCAGCAGAACCAGAATGGGCAGCAGAAGAGGAGGCAGACTTAGAAGCGTTATCGTTATTGGCCAGTTCCCCTCTGCCACCGTCACGTGACATTCGGGAAGAACCGCCGGCTGCGTTCCTTTCACTTTCGTTGAGGAGCCTGTAGAGGAATATGCTTCAGGTGAGATACTATACGCTAATGAAAAGCTCAAAGAAGAAATACATGTGAGACAGTGAGAGCAGCATGTCTGTATTTAACTGATGTGACTAACATTTCAGCAAAATCGTCTCATTAACATTCAGATTTGTTCAATAGATGAAGGAAGATTAAAGCTCGAACTGAATGAGTTGCGGATTAAATTGTAGAATGTATTGTCAACTAAAAAGTAGCAACCCTTGTCTGAAGCTTGTGCACCTTATTCCGGCAGTAACATTTTACTAGGTTGTCACAGAGTAAAATACAGAAAGCAACACCGTCACTATCCCACGAGGACATCCAGCGCCACCATAGGACCAGATGCAAGTCATGAGACCGCCTCCAACAGCGAGAGTGCGAGCAACAATGAGCCAGCAGTCACTTACAATCGCCGTCTCCAGCACCGCTGCCGCTCCCGCTGCCGCTGCCTCCGCCGCCGCCGCCACCACCTCCCATCATGAATGCGAGACTCTCGCCGCCGGCGCCGCCAGCACCACCGGCACCGCCGCCATACATGATGCCGCCGCTGCCGCCAATTCTGTTACACAATTTAAATAGATTTACTTGACGTGTTCTGATAGAAACAGATCCAAGTCAATCATTTCACAAAAAGCATCGTCTTTAGCAGCCACTATTCGATCTTCTATGACCCATTGATCATTCAACGACGCGTTTGCCTGAAATCTTCAAACCTTAGCATGCTATGAAAACTTTGCTGCAAGAAAAAATACTTAATTAGTTAAGCAAATCCATAACACGTGTTAGTAAGGAACGGCAAAATGCAAGGAAATGTTTTAACACACGATGCTCGGATGACAGGACATTGCGTCTGCGCACATTTAAGGTCTAACTATGTGAATCCTTGTAGCAAATTCCAGGGGTTAGTAGGCAAATGTCTACGGACACTAGGGCCTACTCAAGCACCAAATTAAGGTCCTTACATTCACCGGATGACGCGTCACCGCCTCCAAGAGTAAGCGAGGCTGATGCAAAGGCCTGGTTGGACGACGAAGACATACTCTGACTGTATCCAGACGACATTCCTCCGGAGGAAGACATGCCCCCACCGTATGATGATACACCACCAGAGCCGGACGAAGCCATGAACGCGGCAAGGCCGCCGGCACTCTCGCTCATGGAACTCAACCTGCCATAAAACTTATGCGTGTTGTACCATTGCCGCAAGATATAATAACGTAAACAATGTTCGCCTCAGCATGCCTCAGAAGTGTCCTAACACGAAATGCGTATAGGAGTGCCAGCTCACCCGACTGCAAAACACTGAAACTGAACAAGCTGAAACAGACAAACAATTGCGGCGACATCCACTGAAAACGTTTATTGGTACAATTCTGAAAAGCAGCGACAGACGCAGAACAAAACAGCTTTCATTGTCATTGTTGGCGGGTCTGAAAACGAGCAAGGGCTGCCATGCGCGATCATTCCACGCGAAACGCGGTACACAAGTGCATGCGTTGAGATTCACACGCTGCAACCACGCGATACCTTCACTTGGGAAGTCCTGCATGGTCATCATAGCCTGTACGTCATCGAAACCCCCGGCACCCCCACCACTAGATGACGAGTAGGTGTAAGAGGTCGATGAAGAAGAACCTCCGCCGAAACCACCAGCGCCACCACCGCTACCGCCGCCTCCGCCACCGAACATGGCCGACACTGCAAAGCCCGGATGTAAACCCTCATAGGTACAAGAAGACTGTGCAGATCAGTTATAGATTGTGATTTAAAATTGAAATCGTATGCATAAACATGATTTGATGTCTTTACCAACCAGCTTAATTCTGGATGTGATATCAAAGGAATTGTCCCAACTAAAAAATTAGGGCCTACCAAAACACCTACATGTAGTTATATGAACTGATTTCCGTATCCCATGCAACTACAGTTAAACTGCAGAGTACCTCAGAAAAGAACAAAAACGCATTCGAATAAGCATGAAATCATTCTTACATCAGCATAGCGAGTGGATCCCGGAACGAAGCTACGATCGGCAAAAAATCCGATTTTCCAAAATAAAAGTAACCAAATCTCTTACGTATCCAAGAAGTGTTCTTACCCGCTACTGGATTTCTCAATAAGACGCCTGCATCGATAGTAAAAAAGCAAATGAGTTAGCAAAATTGTATACAAGTAAAACACGATGACAATATCAACCATGGGGCAAAGACTGGGGCAAGGGTCAAACTCGACCTACTTGCGCCTTGTTCTTGTCGGTTCGTCATCCACTCTTCGACCATAGTTGGGTAACCAAGTTTGTTCAACCTAACGATAACAATTGTTATGAATATAGTAAACAATTCTCCCAAAATCCGGGTGTCTGGAATAGAAAAGCCAACAAAAGCCACAAACAGCGCCATGTTTTAAAACAATTGATACATGACTGCTGTGTTAAGTTGCTTAAGTGGATTTACGCCTTTTGACTCTACGGGGGCTGAATTTCTGAACTTTGCCAGACGAGGGGCTGATTGTGGCTTTGCAAAGAGCGTTAGACCCGAAAGCTTATAAAAACTAAACGTCAGAGGGTGCAAACAGATCCAAGTGTTTGAAGAAGACACACTTGTATTCCACTGGAATGAAAGAGCGAGAAGAAATAATTTAATGTCGCTACAAATTCATCTTTTCAGAATAAACATTTGAAAATATGTACTTCAAGCTTGAGCATGGAAAATGTGAACATGTGTAAATTTAGAACAATTAAAATGCGCGTTGGCAAAAACGCCAACATCTTTTCAAGCCTTTGTAACGTCAGAGGATTCATCATTCCCCTTGCGCTTATACCAAAAATTTCCCACTTTCTAGAACATGTTTCACTACATTTTGAAGAGCGACATGGCATTTTAGTGGCCGACAAAAGTCGTCAAAGCTTACCTGCTCTCCTCTCCTTGCAGCATTAGCCTGTACGCCGATATCTCCAGTTCCAAGGAGAGCTTGGCGTCGGTAACCCTGTCCAAGTTGGCCATCAGCTGCTCCAGGCCAGCACGCAGCTCGGCAATTTCTTGCTACAAAAGCAATAAGAGTAAAACTCAAAATCATGCCCAAAGTAAAAACCTTGATAAGATTTGGGCAGCCTGAATTTGAGCATTCAAATGCTTACATTATCAACAGCATTCCCTAAGGGCAGTACACCCAACGGGGTGTTATCATTCAGTGAAACCACAACTTCCGAAACAGGGAAATTTCAAAGATTCAGCTTACCTCCTTTCTCGCCATCTCGGCGTCCCAGTCTCGCTGCTTCTGGTCCATTTCGTTCAGCAGATCTTCGTACAGCTTCTTGTACTTAGCAAGCTGAAAGCAGTAACAGGGCAGCATGAGATAACAAGTAATCCCACTCGGGTAAAAGCTCCCATCGCAATCCATATCTAGCCGCTGTACAGACAAAACTAGGCTAATGCTAACTTGCAGCTGAGATATGGCTTCTAAAAGCACAAGTAACTGCAAAAGACGAAGTATCTAACGGTATATAACAGAATATGGAAATATCCGGTATTTTTACACATTGACTTCGCCTGAGCATCTCATTGCCAACTCGCTGTACGGCTGAAAACAATCGTAAATCCGTTACTTACTTCTGCCTCGGCAGCAGCTAGTCTCTCGTTTTGGTCATCCAGTCGGTTCTGCAGCGTTCTGTTGATCTCAGTCAAACGAACGACCTCAGTGTCCTTGCGAGCGTTGCCGGTGCTGAACTCCTGCATCTGAAGTAGACAAAAGATTTCAGTGGTCAAGTTTGCACCTTTTAATAGACAAGATAAAGATCGCTTGTGTGGCGCTTATCAATAACATTATATCCAAAATTCTGCAGCAATTTAAAAAGTCTTTTTTCCAAAACCTGGCTTGAAAATAGCGATAATCTGGCATATGTATCGGAAATCCAAATAGGTGTTACCACTGGCATTAAAAAGTCGAATAACTATACACGCGACGACATTGACACGAGAAGGGAAACAATAAAGTGTACTGCAATCTATGTTCACCATTAAAGTATTAGAGCTCACTAACCTTGACATTATAGAATGCCTCGCTCTGACTCCTGACGGTGTCCAACTTGCGGTCGTATTCCTCCTGCAAGTCCCGGATGACCTTGGACAATTCGTCCTTCCAGTAGGAGCGGTTCTCCTCCGTGGTGTCGCGGTAGGCAAGGGCGGCAAGGTCCTTCAGCTCCTGGTGAAGAATTTAGTGAAAAAATGATAAAAATGTCACTATTAGAGTGGCCAATCCTTACACAGGTTATTCATGCCTCCTGTCTACTGAACTTGTTCCATTTTATGTCTTCTGTTCCATTTCTCTTGTCACAGTAGACTGGCTCTATACTTTCAAACATTCAAATCTCAAAAATCGGCGAGGCAGTAAATTGATGAAATTAATATACATAGTGGCATTTATTAGTTATCACAGGGATACGAATGCATCACAGAAGCGTTATAAAATCAAATGCAGTATTGTGTCATACTGTACGTTCCCATCCTTTTGGGCTTATAAGTCACCTGATACAAATTTACGGCAATCCAGTGCCTTAATTAAAGTCTTCTCAAAAGCTTCGGTATAATTCAGAATTACGTATTGAGGGAAAGATACACTTTTGTTTGTGAACCTGAAAACGGTGCCGTCCTGGAGTTTTGTAAAGAATTGGTATGCAATCAGCAACTTTCTCCAAAAATACTACTTATGAGAAATGACAAGTCATCAATGGTCTGCAAGTAACGTAGAAGGCTAGACCAAGAGACCATGAGGCTCCGCTGAGGGATCACTAGCGAAGTTGAACAGAAAATGGGTGAAACGTAGCTGAAAATCAACACGATGCAAACCACAAACAGCAGTGTGCTGCAAACGATGAATTGAGTGTGTGTCGTCACGCCTTACGACGGCATTTAGTTTTGCACACAGGCGGTGCAGCCAGACGTACCTGTTCCATGATTCGCTTCATGAATTCAAACTCTTCCTCCAACGACTGGCATCTGTTCTCGGCATCAACACGAGCAAGAGTCTCGTTGTCAAGGTCCTGCAAATAGAATGTATTAACACATTATGGTGGAAAATGGTGAACTAATGCACTGCTTCTTTCGAGAGCTATTTTCAGGTCAAACCAGTAAAATAGTTTTATTTTCGTGTCCTCAGATCTCCAGCAGAAGTGACCCCAATTGTGAGGGCTTGCCATACCAAAATAGTACTCAGAACGTCCAAGCCATTCTTAAACTCCCCATGAAACGGCCAGGTTCGTCCATGGGGTTCTTATTCGGACTGTACAACAATTTGCCGGTTCCCACTAGTTTTTATCACGTTGCTGTCCGACAAAACCCTACTAAAAGTTCTATCATGTACAATTATTGGGTCAAAATAATTGTTTTAATTATGACAGTAGATATAGATACGTCAGATTACTTCTGCACACTCACACAGCGGGCCTTCATCAACTCATTGTTCAGACGTTCGATCTCAGCCTTGTCTCTTGCTCTCTCGTTCTCCAAAGAGTCAATGCGCTTGCGCAGCAGTTCCAGCTCAGTGGTCATATCGCTGATCTGTTGGTCTTTCTGTTTATTGTCCTCGGTTACCTCAGCCAGCTGCTGCTCCAATGACTCGATCCTGAAATAGTTCGTGGAATTTATTTAACATCTTTTCTAATTCCTTGGCCTTCACCTTCATTCAGTTGGTATTTACAAGAGACTCGCACTGTCTTTCAGTGATCACAATTGTGTCGGCTGTTCTGTCATGTATAAGATGTACCCAGCTTATTATTCACAGGTTGGTTGTCAGTCATGTGATTTCCGAGAAACTATCTATTTAAGTTCGTAACCAATCACAAAAGGCCAATGTATAGTTCAATAGCTGTCTCTTGGCGAGAAAAAAAAATGTCCAAAATCATGTGCTCTAAATGAAAATACGCGGCAATTTATCGCGCAATCTCGCGAGATAATACTTTTTAACAAGGCATTAGCGATATTGACTTCAACTGTGTTCGGTCAGTAACGCAAGACACTTGCAAGATACCTGTGGCGAGAAATCAGGGTTATAGGGTCTAACAAAATAATCATTCAAGCCTCGCAGTCCAATCACTTCAGTGGCGGTCAATTTGCTTGTGTACGTTAAAAAAAGAACCTGGCTCATTCGCGAAACTGTAGCTTTTCACTTGCAAGATTTTTGGTCTGGCGTAATCTCACCAAAACTTGAAAGAAATTTGCTCCACGGATGTCAGCCCAGGGTGTCGGGCAACCTCTCACTTTGTCTGCAGATCTCACGTGATATGACGCGAGGTTGACAATGACTCCAGGGACACTGAATGGACGAGGCATTCTGGGTACAGTTTCATAGACGCAAGAATCTCGCTAAGGAAGCTAGTGGTGTGACTGTGCACCGATTGTAACACGTGGCGATATTTCGCGCGAAGTGTTGCGCGTTCTTGCGTTTTCGAGAGATTATCCCCTCCACGGAACGCACACATGCCCTTGTGACACCGTTCATAAAGCATCAGTGCCAGTTGCGTTATTTATTTTTTTGTCCTTTAGTCTGTTCATTTCGGTTGTTTCCATGTTTACATTAGCACACAGGCGTGTTTTAATTGTTTCCTCTGATGCTTGACGTTTGGACACATGTATAAATTCTAACTTACTAAGTTATAGACTAGGCTAATACCAAAAAGCGCTTGTTATCTGTAAACAACTAAAGGTATTTAACAAAATGACATTTAACATTAAACTGGTGCAAAATAAGAACAAATAGGCTGCAGGTAAAATTCACTTTAATTGCGTAAACACCCGTCTGGCGGGGATGTTGCCCAAGAATTTGAAAATAACGTGCTCGTGTTACAGTCTGGTTGGAATGCCAGAGCTGGACGCCGGAGGTTATGTCAAACGTTGAAAACGCAACACTGAGAGACGAGACGGAAGAAAAATAGGCCTACCATCGAACTAATAACGGAACTTGATCACCTAGGTGTAGGCCAGTTTGCTAAATCGGTAAGTTAACTATGAGTTGGAAAGCATTGCCCGACGCCGATCGCCAAATACAGTTTCGTGTTAAGCAGATGTAAATGGGGGACAGAACAATTAGATTGCGGAATTTGCGGCATCTTCACTCCTGACTCATCTTTTGAACCCGGTACATCCCAGAATAATCTCGACTAATTCTCGGAATTTTTATGAAGTAATGTATTGCCACCTAGTGGCGATCGATCGTAACATCGCGCAAATTGAACAAGTTTTCTTGCACTGCATAGACTTTAACTAATACATGTAAGATAAGATAATATTATTTGAGCAACAAACACTGGTATACGGAAGGGAACAAATGAATCAAATAGGCGTGGTTGTGAAGCGTGAAACACACTCATTGACAGGCCAAGTAATGTCTAGAAATGGTGACGTTTAGGTAGCGCACAAACGCAGTAGGCTCATTCGTGGCTATTGTCCTGGTGTGCGCGGCAGTATTTTACGAACACGTACAAATGTTAAACTTTGTAAGTGAACAATGGTGGATGGCCCGATCCCTTTCAGACAATCATACTTTGCCCAGCTTGTTGGAAAAGCTACCTTAATGCAGACGTCGCAGTGGTAACGTAAAACAGAAAAGCCGGAGGACGTTGACTGACCGTTCATAATAACCGCATTATGATATCAAATTTCTGTCAGGGACACAATAACCTTTTCAAATGAATCATGGTAAAGATGAAATGACCTGTGGGTTCAACCGATATCACCATCAAAACCCACGTAGCAGAACACATTTCTGGTGGGTCGCATTGTCATGAAGCAGGTTTAGCGAGAATGACATATGAAGTACACTATTCAACACAATTGTACTACTGGAGATCGATGAACTGGAAGCGGTATCCTTCTGATTCAGTGTCCAGTAGATCAAATTTCGCAAATGCGTCTAAATAACCTGTTCTGAAGTAAGCGGTAGAGGCATAATTAAACTAAATTAACACTCATGCTTCAGATTCTATGGATACTGGTGACACAGAGGCTGATTTAAAGAAAATCTGAAACCCCAATCCTTTGAAGAAAAGTTCATGCTTGTACCATTTCGGCGAAAGCTTTCGCCAGTGGCGGATTTAGGGGAGGGGCCAAGGGGGCCATGCCTCCCTAAAATTCTCCCAGATTCAATTTGGCAGTTCGGGGGTGCGAATGTATGACGGGGAAAAATCCTGGCTAATGTTCTGATCCCCCCTGTAAAATTCTGCATCAGCCCCTGTTCACTGCCAGACTGCCTGTTCAAAAAATTTTTCTATTCCACAAATTTGTGTCGAAAAAGGCCAAAAAGCAATCAGTGCTGTCTTGTACCCCGACTCCTTTTTAGAGCTGCATTGATTTCAGCCAAAATTTCAGCCCAAATTTCAGCCAATATTTCAGCTAAGGTATGCTCTTTTTGGTTAATATCTGCACAAAGCCAAGTGAGCTACGATTTACCATGAGAGTAGTAAAAATTCCACTTAACATTTTCCCCGTCACAGGGGGATCTTTTTTGAAACAGCGAGCAAATAAAAATACCGGACAGCCAGCGACCAGAACCAGCTTTGCTTTTTAGGTTTAATCTACTACCGACATGTCCGCCATTTCCTAGTTACAATTACTTATTGATTTGGCCTCGTGTATTTTTGAAGACTTATGTGATAAAAATCCTTACAATAGACTATGATTATAGGTCAAAATTTCCGAGGTCAGGTCTTCATACCCGATTATGTTGTGGCCTTCTCCTCCCTTTACATTCAAGGTATTAATTAACAGATTCTTTACAAAAAGTTTCAACAACGAGTCGCGTATCCCTGAGATAAAATGTCAAGTATCAAATTCCTGTTCCAGGTAACACTGCTGTCTACATATCATGACTATTCTTGTAACCGAGCAGTATTTCGTATTATAAAAGTATTGACTTAACACGGCTGTAAGCCACGTTTTGATATTAAAAACATCAACTTTCTTCAGAGGCGTAGTTACTCTTCCAACGTGACGTCCTCGCGTTCTCATCGTTTGTTAGAATTGAAACCGGTTAAGTACAAGGAATTGCCTGGGATTCCCCTGACAATCATATTGTCCGTGTGATCGACTCCAACTAACCAGAAATGACAAGCAACTTAACGGCACCGTTGTATTGCAAGAATAGCAACAACTTGTCAATATTTCGCAGCCTGGGTGTTAGGTTATATTTTATAACTATCCTAAATCAATTTTTACTGTTAGGAGTAATTTTATTGTAATGGAATACCTTGCAGTTCAGACATTTTAGGTACGCTATATAGATAAGTAACTAATGAAAACGTATCTTTCTTACAGTTATTCAAACGTGATCACAGCGTACCTACTACGCCCACGGATGACGATAACCTGTGTTTTGGTATGTACACCGACTTATTTCGAGACCTGGGCCTATCGACTAAAAAACCCCGCTCGCATAAATTTCGGCCGGTTGTTAATTCCTGAAAACTGCACAAAGCCGCGTAAGCAAGGGTGAACAATGTTAGAAACGCAATTATATGCCAAGCGATCAGTAAAAATAAGCACAAACCGGGACCAATTGTGTATTTGTGCTCATTCATTATTTATTAGCCAATACCGACAGAAAACAAGTTCCCTGGACCAATAGTCAGCACTGAAGTTTCCTAAGTTTGTTGTATTACAGTATCGTCACGTAGCAACCTGACAAATGTCTAACAATGAATGTCATTTCAGGAACAGAAACCCGAGCTAATTTGCATTTTCATGTCGCCGTAGAACGTACTCTCGAACAAGCGCCACCTATGCTGCAGCGATCTAGTATCAGAATCACTCTGCCGGTTAATCACGAAGCAGCGCCATCTGTGCTCANACCGGGACCAATTGTGTATTTGTGCTCATTCATTATTTATTAGCCAATACCGACAGAAAACAAGTTCCCTGGACCAATAGTCAGCACTGAAGTTTCTTAAGTTTGTTGTATTACAGTATCGTCACGTAGCAACCTGACAAATGTCTAACAATGAATGTCATTTCAGGAACAGAAACCCGAGCTAATTTGCATTTTCATGTCGCCGTAGAACGTACTCTCGAACAAGCGCCACCTATGCTGCAGCGATCTAGTATCAGAATCACTCTGCCGGTTAATCACGAAGCAGCGCCATCTGTGCTCAGACGACCTCAGGTGTGACTGTTGTCAGGTGGGGATATGGGGGTCTGTGACTAGACTCTCAACCTCACGTGACTTAACGAGTAGACAGCCAATTATTAGTTGGCTTTATTCGGTCTGAATGATACCAGTGTTTTCAATGCAAACTTTGGAATTTGATACCGTGCGATATTGGTTTAAAGCTACATGTACTACGACTTCTAAAGGAGCGTATTGTAAGCGAATGGAAGCTTGTTTTTGGGTTATGTCAATATTGAAGTTTATTAATAACATCGTTCAACAAGGGCAGTGGCGACTTAATATTTTGCTCTATCTGCATTGACCTCCTCGGGTCGAATGGCTTGGAGTTAGGATAGCGGTGGTTGACCTCTCACCGCTTCAAGCTCATAAGGGTACTAGCACCTGTCGTCAGCCGACAAGTGGGAACTCGTAATATTCATATAAAATCGGATTGCCCTTTGTCGATTGCTCAGCAAACAGGGCATGCTGGAGCAATCATTTGTATATGATAAGTTAGGGTTAATGCTAATTTTGTAAATGTCATTTTAGTAGTTTCATTACACAAAAGTTGACATCCGCGAGGTCACGTGTTATAGCAGTAGTTCGACTTTATATTGGTATGAGCGAGTAAATGTTTTTTCGTAGCCGTGGATGTTAGTTGTCTGACATATAACTTCAAAATGGTTGGGGTAACCACGTGACCCAGGCATAGTTGTCACCAGGTGTTGTTATTAATCAGCAAACTTATCGCATTCAAAATTAAATTGTGTGTTACTACTTTGGTATTGTGAAACAAGCACTCATCACGCTACGGTGACCTGTATTTCAGAAAATATACACATATACAAATAATGCACTTTTCATTACGTCGAGGTTACTTCACTTTTTGGTCTAATGGGGAGGAATTTCTAGACAGGCACCAGGCGCCAATTCGGTCGCTGTTCTTAAATCATGGACGTATTTTATTCGAAAACTACCTACAAAACGCTTAGCTTGAATAACCGCATTACATCAACCAACATCGATTATACAAATTTTAAGTGTAAAGCCGGGAACAACGAAGGTATTTTCCTACCCTTAACTGTGCCCACGAAAGTGAACGTTATTTACGTATAAAGGTGTTCATATAACGTTCACCTCCGATGTGAATTTGAAGCTACAAAATCTGTCGAGGTGTTACGAATTTCTGTAACAATGAATAGAACCAAACAACATGGCCATTGGCACTGTTCTTTCGCAGCGCCCTCAAGGGACCGAACTTAGGCATTGTGGAAAATTTGGGTCATTGAAAAAATATCTGATCCAAACAGTTTCGAATAAAAACCACAAAGCTAATTGTCGCAACACGACAAACCGGTTTACTAGGGGCGTAAAAAATGCCTTGGCGAGACGGCGCGAATTACCATATATAGTAGTGTTTGCCACTAGACATTTCGTGAACGGAAATAACAAGTTCTTCTGTGATTATTATCTATAACAACGGGGTGCATTATTCAGTAGAGGATTTTTGAAGCCCGCAAAGTTTTGGACGATGTGTAATTTGACAATGAAGACAGACAATGGTTAAGTTGTGAAACAAGACCAGAGATAAATTGGGTAACAAATGAACAGTAGTACGGAAAAGGGCCGTATAGAATGGTTTTCACTGGCAAATGCCATTACGTTCCCTTCAAAATAATCTTGCACATTGCAATCAACTCCTGTTTGCTAGGCTCAGAGACGAGACTAGTATTTTGACCACTTTGTGTGGGATGAGGTTGTCAAAAGAAGGCCGCCCATCATTTCGCACCACGTGATTTAGCATTGCTTTGAATGGCTATGAGGTAGTCTACGAGATGTTTTAGGAAAATCTAAAAAACATTGCTAATGAGACTAGTGGCTTTTGATAGTTCTTTACACTAGATTTCGGTTCTTAACGATCTTCCTTGCAGTCAGTGATACAGGAGTCATTTGACAGTGTGGATACTGACATTTACCAGGACAATACAGATTTTTTTTCAAACGATGCCAAAGACCCAACGACTAATTCCATGGGTTTCTGAAAACTAGTAAATTGTTCTTTGAGTAGCTTTGTAAACAGAATTTTGCTCATGATCACGCGCATAAACAATTGAGCGAACACGAAACAGAATTTGCAAATTCGGCACAGCCATGTAATACTCTGTGAAAATTCGCGGTTTCGGCCCGTGAACGTAGTCACGTGATGTTCATGGTGCTCCAGAACCCCGCATGCGCAGTAATTACAACTCTCTATCATCATGCGATTTACAATTGATCTTGCACACGAATAAAGCATTGTCCTAGTCCGGGCACCCCCATCCGCACGCTACTGGTCACACACACACACACTTAAAAATGTGCGCACAATTACATCGACTGTTCTCGGCATCGATGAGCGACGAAAACTGAGGGGCGTTCCGAAGAGCAAGCCTCTAATGAGAAAAGTGAGACTGCGCAGTCTTCGCGAGATATCGCCAAGCATTACAGGCGAACCACGTGCTCACGCTACCTCAACTCGCGATTTTCTTGCGCCTATACGTCCGAGACCTGAGATCGCGTCACAGTTTTTTTATCAATGACTCGTACGAAATCTAACGAGGCTATCAGAATTATTTAATCTACAAGAAGTAGATATACTGGTAAAATATCGGTTACTCCACGATAACAAGATGTCATCGCGAGCTGACAATTGTTGACACGCATACAGACAACAGAGGTAGCCGTGACTCACGATGACCGACTATTGGACGAGTTTAAGATGCAAAATCTGTTTAGGTCTTCGCGTTTGTGCTTCTTTATATCTTGACATATAATACGATGAGTCATGCTCTAAGGGATACATTAAAGGTCGTCGTCTTTGTATTCGTTCCTGTGTACACTGAATGAATTTCATTCGTAGCGCAAAATAGTAAAAGCCTGTTTCATAACGCACTGGTGTAATATGAAACGGAATGAGAAATGATATGTACAGGATAGCAATAACTCGCATTATACGGTACACATTGAATTTGATAAGAACTATTCCACTGAATTAAGTTCCAAAGAATCAAATTTTGTTAAAATTTTGTAATTTGAATCTTGTTTGATCAGCACATGTACCGATTGGATCAAACCTAGGAGCAAGCAAAACAGTTGCCTAATGTATTGGTAATATTTTGCAGTTCATGATAAGTACATGTACGTGTCAGTTTGTCCATGTTAAAGCGCAACGGAGATTTCGCGCAAACGAGATGGCTAGTAAAATGTACTAATCCGATCTTGCAGAAATGACACAAGGGGGCGTTGATCTTGAGCAATTGAGAAAAATAATGAAACAGTGGCAGAGCAACCTGGGAGTCTGGTAGTCTGACCCTAAAGGTCACAATAAGGTTGTTTTCACATAACTTCACTTAAGAACAAAACGTGAGTAATATAAACTTGACGGGAATAAAGTCTCTCCTCACGTTGTTCCCATGGTAACAGACTCCAGTAGTCGTTTGATCTCGGGTCAACTTGAGAAACCAGACGGTTAGTTTCAATTGACTGTAATAGGCCAATCCCATATCACCACGACACGCAGTTTTTTATCCATTTAGCACAGATTTTAAATTCAGAAATACAGGCATAACTTCGGACATACGCTCTTCCTTCTTTGCCATTGTGTTTTCACCTTAAAACTATATTCTTCCTCGTTGTGAAGCCAAATGTGATACATCAATTGACAATAATTCGTCCATCAATTAAAGCGGCATATTCTTGTGCTAAAAACAATCAACTTTCTTCACAGGCACGTTGTTTTTCTTCTTCCAAAACAACGCCATGCCTTCTCAATCCTACATCTAATCACAGAAAGGCGCACGGTGAAACCGACTTTTATCACGTTAAGCAGCCTAATCATTACAACGTTATTTCTGACATGCGTTTATTGCTGTTTCAAGACAATTGCTAACTCCTAAAAATGAATAACTATACGTGAACATGGAGGAGCTCAAATAGAGGCGGTGACACCTGTCTGTCGTTTTTATGTAACAAAACTATTTGACACAATCAGACAACCCAGTACAAGTGGCTAATGGCATAAATCGCAACGTTTTAGGTTCCGTAATTATGTCAAGCAGCGTACTTAGTAACAGAAAAAAAACACGCTGACGGCGCCTGCATATGGTATAAAGAAGTGGATTTGAAGTTTTTACTTCGAGTAAATTGTCAATGTTTTTCATTTTGACTCTTCATTGCAAAATAGTTCGCTCTGCTTTTCTAAAGAAACCAGACATATTTTCGGTTATTTGCAGAAAACACTAGAGCAGATTTCTCCAACGTTGCTTGCGGTGAGAATCGGTAATTTTATATGTGTGCATGTACACACCAGTCTGCAGGTTCCAGTTATGTACAAAGCTCTCATCGATCAAGAATTGCCTAAAAATAACCGTAAACCCGGGTGTAACTCATAATTCGTCGATTAGAAACTCTGAAGAAATAGAGAATCGCGATCAAGCCAAAAACGTTCAGATGGCTCATTTTGAAGTCCACGTGAGTCGCAAATTACTCAGCGCATCATCACGCTGTGCCTCGCGTGACGAGTCTTCGAGAATACACGGTCCAGCAAACACGACACTTTACTGAAATTTTGGGTTCCAATTGTGAAACCGTGCAAATTTTACGCAAGTCTTTGTTAAAAAACTTTCTGAACTCTCCAGATTCGTTATCGCGTGAGACACTCGAGTTGGAAACAGTATACGATGAACGTGTGTAAACGGCTTTAAGGTTATCGTGATAGGTACATTTTAGACAGGTTATTATTGCCGACTGATCGCCACAGGTGCTTATACCTGCCACGCTAAATTGTCTGTTAGTGGGCTCCGTGAATCGGAAGACGCATTCAGTAGTTGCAATGCATACAATTATCAACGTTTCTCGTCAAAAGCCAAGCGAGTTTAAACCCATAGGGTAATACCCAGAGTTATTTGACAACGGTCTGTCTGCGGCAACGTCTGCAAGCTTTACTGAAGTGGACCATTTTATGGTGGGGGAATCGCGTGACAAGAAAACGAACGTAAAATTGTTCAGCGTCTTAATGGTATTCGAGTGCTGGCCGTCAAATATTATATACTGTATTAGCTATGACGCAGAATCGCCTGTTTTCGGAAGAATATGAGAACTTCCTAGTGTGAATGGTCGGATGAGTGGCCCAGGTTGAATAGTAAAGCAAAGAATGCCAGTCCTAATCATTTCCATAATCCACAATCGGGCAAAGATTATAATCGGTGATCGCTTTTTAAATGAATATTTAAACCCCGCATTCCGTAAACTTTGCAATTAAATGTTGATGTTTAAAGTTAAATGTGTTCAGTTTAGCAACTGAGTTCTTTCCTTGCATACAGTTGATCGTGCGAAGCTCGGGATGGCCCACCGACTTCCATTGACGGTGGCTCCCGGAGAATGATGGCCAAAATTTGTTGTGCGAGAATCAAAGCGAAAGCGTTGAATATTTATTAACACAGTACCAGTGATTGTGCAAATTTTGAGCGGAAATAAAAAGAAAAACTACCGACCGCGTATTTTTCACCAGGAGCTACAGACGTGATTGGCCTTCATTCCTGAACCATTGTGCGGTGAATCTTTAGACACGACCTTGTACATGTATTTGAAGCAGCAGATATTTGCTAACTCGTTCAAAGAGGTTTCGCGCTCGAACTGCGCCGGGGTCCCAGTAACGGACTAGTTTAGGTCTACCTTGAGCCTTTACACTACGCATAAATCACACAGAGATGACCATCATAATAGGTAACAAGTGTCTAGTTTTCACTAGTGACGTAACTTCGAGACTGGCATTTATGCGTTCCGAACAAAAACTATTTTGTAAACGGCAATCGTGTTCGTCTAAGTGTTTCTTACTTTTTTATTAATACCGACTGATCGCAGTAAGTACTGGTCGAGAGACAACTTAGTTGCGCCGGCGGCTTCTGGCGGCAATTTTGAAATTTGTTGGATTCCAGAAATAATTTAACTGACCAACTTACTGACACCGTTGGCAAAGAAAAAATTTACAATGTAAAACATGTAATACAAAGTTAAGCGATTTTAATATTGAGGCCTCAGCTGAATTCAGTGTAGTTTTAAAGATTTAGAAAAATACACACTAGGAGTTACTCGCTACTCCAGGTAACTGAGCCCCAGCCATGCCTCGTTTTCGAAGTGGGCGTGGAGCTGATGTGACGTCAGCAAGCCGGCCGGCTTTTTACTCTATTTTTGCAGACTGGTTTTTATACAACTTTTCGCCTGATTGAGATATTTTGTAAATTGTCTTTATTTTTGCTGGTATTTTCAGATTTGTTTCAGAAGTTTTCTATTCAGTCGCACCACTTTTTTCAAATTCTTATGTTGCAGAGAGTAGCAGACGACATATTCGATTTAAAGGTCCTATTTTTAAAAGATGGCGTGAGTTCAGTAATCGCGTTCCTCAGTTTCTTTTTACAGTTTTAAGAAAAAGTACAGTAAACGATGACTAACAACAACTTATTTCTACAAACATGCCTCCCAAATAGAGTTACCTGTATAACATTGGTTCCTCCGCAATCTTGCACTGCTTGCAGGAATTCTATAACAAAGGGCGCTTAGGCGCGAGAACTTTCCATTTCCCAACCATCAAACTGGTACCCGTGTGCAGCAGACATTACGTGCAAGTTGAAAACTCCTTCATCAGGGCAAAACAGTGATGCCTATCAGACGGATTGCAGAATGGACAAATTTACATACTAGCCATTCAAATACGATTACTTACTTGTCATTTGCCTCCTCCAAATTGTCGGTGAGTCTGTCCACTTGAATGCGCAGTTTCTCGTTGTCTTTCACGCTGTCGTCGTAGAGTTGTTTTTGCTGTTTCAGCTCTGCCTCGTACATGTCCTTGATTTTTTTCGACGGTTCGCCCCACTTGTTGCGCAGATCTGTCAGCTCGCCGGCAAGCTTCCTGTTCTGGGCCTCGAGGAATCTCACCTTCTCGATGTATCCAGCAAAACGCTCGTTCAGATCTTGCATGTCTTTCTTCTCCGTAGATCGGCTTTGCAGGATTGTATTCACGCTGGACGATGTTACGGCGTTCATTGCCTGTGGTGTGGCCGACGACGAGACGCCGTATTCCACCGAGCGCGTGATCATGCCGCCACCGCCACCGCCGCTGAAGCCACCGAAGCCCCCGCCGAAACTCATGCGCCCGCCGCGCGAGCCCAGACTGTATCTACCTTTAGCCTGCGACACCGGCCGGGTGATGCGCGAGGACGACGAGGAGTAGGACGTTGTTTTTCCTGGCGACGAATAACTCGTCACTTTAGTAGAAGACTTTGTGCTCATCTTGGCGACTTGTATTCAGTATCTGCGGAAACAAGAAAGGGAAAATTTGAATACAGCGTATCGTGGCTCACCGATACCCTGACGAAATGGGACAGCGTCTACTCGTAGCGTGTCTGTGTATATATGCGTTCAAACTCGGATCTCATTGGCTGGAGCCGGCCACGTGACCCGGCATTGGCTGATCCTGTGACCTTTCTCCGCGTTCTCACAGCACGCCCACCTTCGGTCACAGCCAATTTTTCTCACCTGAACGTCTGAGTGGTTGAACCGGTTTACTGTCCCATTCATTAACTGAACGGCATTTCAAAAGATACTAGCAACAACTGTGCCGTGCCGAGACTGTACCATTCAGGGTTATGTGAAAACAGAATAATACGCTCCTCTGTGATTTGGGTTAGCACATAGTAGTCATTATTACATGCCGTGGCATAACCTGTGTAAATACGACTGACTATGAAATGTTTGAAGCCTGAATATCAAATACCGGTCACGGCTGGATAAAAACATAAGATTGCCTCCCTCGGCAGAAGACCTCTCATAGAATAGGTCTACGTGACGTGCTGCCTAAAAGGGTGTCTTGTTCACGCCCAATCTCACAATTAAATGGTTGCCTTTTCTAAAGAAATTTCCTACAATAGGGTTCCCAAAATTTTGTAAACACAATAAACAGGTTCTTTTTTCCAACTACACGTATTGAGGATAGATTATATTTGAAAATTATTTAATATATTTCCATATTTCTTCGCAAATCATAATGTACTCGTTCCCTTTATAACATGGCACCTCTGTCGCGCTTGTGAATTAAAAATTCAACTGTCCCAAGAATCCCTTCAAAAGAACAGTTTTCTGGAACAAACGAAAGGATGTATTTGTACTGCACCAAAGGCATTGACTGGTCGAGTACTCCCCGGGGTTTACCACTGCCTGGTGAAATTACTTCTACTTGTGTGATACACGTTGTCCTGATGACAAAAATATGTATTGCTGGTGCGTTTGTACACAGCGATAACGCTCCTAGAGGTTAATGCGCGGAGTCGTAATTCAGCGCCTAGTGTCATTATACATGCAAAAATCTCGACCCAATACACACAGAAACAGACGAGGAAATTAATAAAACGCGGTATACAGGTGACTAGCGAATGTATTTATAACCATGCTAAACATCTGGGGAAGGTTTATGGGCTTGCAAAAATAAACTGCGGTCATAGACTTGGTTTAAGCTTTTGTCAGATTTTTGCTCATGACGACTGCCGCACAACGTATTACAGAAGTGTACAATGCTTATGTGAGTTTAAATGTACGGGCCGCCCGCAATAAAAGGTGCGTCAGGGCTCAAAATGTTAACTTACACGTACATCATCTCAGCATTGCGCGAAATTTAACTCAGCTTGCTTTTGACAATACATGTTTATTGCTGAGATTTTTTAAAAGATTGTTTCTATGCCGTAATGTTCTTCCTATTGGTGTTTTGATAACTGAACGCCCTTTCCCCCGCAAAAATCTGATATCCCGTAGTGAACCACAATTTCCCTCCGTCCCGATAGTGAAGTGACTGAGGACCACAACAGATCCGTATTCATGGTGTTACAATAATTCATAAACGCTTGGCCAGTCTGAATGGATTGAAATTAATTTCACACTAAAAGGTCACAACGGCATTATCAGGATACGACACCTACAGCTGTATAGTTGAGGTCAGTCACGTCATGATCAATGGGTTTTTGTTTTAAGGTTAGACGACGTTGTCATGCGACTTGGGAATGCGTGATTAGAGCAACGCTTGCCACTGAATATCAATATACTAATCGAATTTTCTAAATCCTCACACAGTTCATATTAAGATGTTTTGATTCAACAGGAAACCGTGTGACTAGAAGGGAAATAAAATGAAATAACTACGGGGGATGGGGTTGGAATTAGGAACAGACTAATGTTCAAGATAAGCCACAAATTGTTTTGTGAATGGAACACACTCAGGCACCATGCGCTTTTTTTTCGCGTATTTTGGTCATGAAAATAGGGCAGTGACTAAATGTGGTCCTTTACCTCAACCACAGCTCAATGCGATGCGGTTAACCTGACTGCCTCATGAAAAGTTTAACCTCAAACGAAACGGTTAGGCCTATATCACTTGCAGGCCCAAACTCGCGAGATCTACAAATGGTGGACTTTTGAAGACAATATCTGCTTTATTGTTTGCTTTTGTCTATTTTAAAATGATCGGATTTTCTCATTATAAGCTAAGTTCAATAGTTTATTTGATTCCTCGAACAGATATATCAACTGCTGTGCACCCCGCACGCGCTCCCCAGCCTTGTCAGCACGTCCACACTTACTGCAGATGTCAACAGTTATCATACGCATTGGTTGCAGTGTTAGGGAAGGAACCTCAAAATGGCTGAAAACCATGCTGATCTGCTGAAGGAACATTGATCAGTTTTACGGCCAAATTCTATTGGATGGAATAGATCATGTTCTTGGAGTTATTAGCTTTGTGATTTTATTGTAAATTGTCGTTGTCAGCCAAACATTCGCTGAAATCAAAGCTGGTGTCCTCACCATTCAAATTCGCTTATGCACTCTGCTATTTAAGCGTGGGATTTGGCTCAGCGGCAGACCGTTCGGCTGCCGATGCGGGTATATTGTGTTCGATTCTGTTCTATTATTAATTTTCGTAAAATAACTTTACCCGTCGGGAGAATGCCCCTTTAAAGTGCATTTCGCCCATGTTGGCTCAGATAAATACGAAAAACGAAACAGGCCATTTACATGTACTGTCACAAAATCAGCCTTAAATATTTCTTACCACGAGTTGAGTCTATTCCCGTAACCAACAATAACAACGATCAGCGACTTAAACTGAGGCAAAGATATTATAGTACATATCGACGGTACCTTTGAGTCGGATTGGCCAACCCTCAAATTCGAAAATGAGGCATGTACTCATTGCTTGTGACTTGAATTGTCGGCTCATTCAACGACAATTCAAGATCAGATACGCGTGCTAATGTTTTTAAACCCTAAAGCGCTTCGCATTGATAGCTCAATACCATTTATGATTCCCAACATGATGTTAGTAGAGTAATTCCGTGTAATGGTCGAATATAACGTGCCCGCGTTTTGAGAACCAGTTTACTCCACTGACTAACGGGCATAAAACTGGTTATCAAAATATGTACACGTCGTATCCGACTATTGCTTAATACCGTATCAAAGAACTTAAGTCACTCAATACTGTATATGTCCGACACAATTTGCAACATTAACTTAATTTGAGGTTCGGGAATTGGCAATTGGTTTAATATCGACATATTAATATGGTGACAATTTGTAGAAAAATTCACAAACATTGACGAAAAGCGGGGTTTTCTGCAAAACATCAAAGCATTCAGAATTTTAAAACTGCGGTAAAAGATTTATCATTTCTCTCGTCTAGCCGACTGATGAGGTTAACGCGATGACTTCCTGTCACTAATACAAAAACATCCGTAGTCGGGTCATCTCAGGGAATTTCGCCGGACTATTTCTGGGCGTATGAAGCAACGCCACCGCAATTTTGTCATAGAAATAGCTGCCTGGTGTGTCAGCTAAGTAACTATAGTATGTTTGGTGTCAGATGGCGGTATGCGTTGAACGGCGCGGTATTTCTGATCATACTTTGATACCAGTGGCCGTGGACAAATTACAGAAATATGGGGCGATATTATGAGAGCTGTTCAGGACTGATGATTGTGATTCACACAGACAAAAATGATTGATTGCTTCAGATATACGAGTGCGTGTAACCTGAGGCCAGCATGGCGATGAATATTGACTAGGAATTCGACAGACAAAATCAGTGCCCTGTACATGTACTGTTAAAGTCTTCACGTGTAGTTATTTCATTTAAATTGCATGTTCCAATCGTATGCATTATTTTTTATTAAAGAACCCAGCCTTATGCGTGCTTAAAAATCACTATACGATAAAAAATGTTAAAACAAAAGTACACACTACCCGGTATTTCACGCGACAATATCAATGTTTTTTTCAAAAGCGGAACTAACAAAAGGTATTGGATATTCAATATTTTCCGGGTGCTTGATAAATCCCATTCTCAACTAAAGGTGCATTGAATATTTTGTACATCATTTTTCTTCAAGAAACAAAATCGGCGACAATGAAGCATGTCAGGAACACAATGGCACCAGTTGAACAGAATTAAGTCTCAGACAAAACTTCAGTGCTGTTCGGAGATTTTCCTCAAACAACTGTTCAATTAAGTTAGGTTGGTATGTTTTCCTTTTGCTTTTACTTTAGAAATTATCCGCTAGGCCAATGACTGGTTTATTGCTTCCCTGATGAACCACGTGACGTTCGGGTCCTTCGTTACTCGGCGAAAGCGCAAGCTAACTTTCCCCAGCTTGAATGTATGCAATTTCAGAGTGAGACATGATCTCTAAGAACACAACTCTGTGATAATGGTTACACCTACCCCTCTAAAAATGCAGTTGAAAATGAATGTGGTAATGCAGTATTTTCTGTGGTTGTCCAAATCACCTGAAGCCGAGCTAAAACGGATCGGGATTCTTGCTGTTTACCCGGCGCCACATGGCCCTTGTTTTACCCAGCGCCACATGCTTCTTGTTTTACCCAGCGCCACATGGTCTTTATTTTTACCCAGCGCCACATGATCTTAACCTTTACCCTGAGCGTCACATTACGCCAGGTGTATACTTCAAAATAATCGGGGAGCTGACTAAAACAAATTATATTATTCCGTTGTCCTTGTCTGGCTTTTAAACAGGATTTATCCATTTTGGAAAGCTTGTTTTGTATTTGCATTTGACTTGGGTCGAGATCATTCGATTTTTTTAAACTCAGCGAGGAATTACTACGGTTAGTTAAGGAAACGCTTAAAACTGTATCAGCTTTTCACAAATAATTTCACGTTTCTGGAAAAATTGGGAATGAGCTTATTCCGTAAGACAGTGACCCGGGCAAATCCGACATACGTGAAATATTCCAATTATATTACAATCTATTATTGATTTGCTCTAAATGTTTATCCTAGAGCGTTTCTAGTGTTCTTTTAACCTTCCTATCTTTTTCTTTAGTACACTCGGCAAACGTCAGTCATTTTCACTCCACAGCAAACTGCTGATGTCGTTACCGCCTCGATTTCAGTCAAATTTTGCTGGAAGCGAGCATGATGAATTTCTATTTTCTAGAGAAATAAAAATACTAGTGACGTTGCTGCTCTAGCTCTGGCCAAAGTTAATAACTTGAAGAAGGCTATCTTGTCCAAAAATGACCCCACCACCTGACTGCGTTTTATCTCTGAAACCTAGTGCCTCCCTTAAACTGGAGAACACGTGGGACACACGGAATGAATTGATCTAGAACGTGATTAGCTTTTCTGACTGGGAACGCAAAAACTTCGCAACTATGAACAACATCGGCCATGCGGAAGATTCCTCCAGTCAAAATAAAGAACAAAAAGCGCGCGGTTTCTTGTGTGAATGTTTCCCTGCCATTAAATATTTAGTTTCTTCTAAACAGTCACCAACCACAGCATTAAACGAGTTAAATGTCGGGCGTTTACCTTCCTTGATGTTGTAAACAAGAAATTCTTCAGGACGTTCCAAGAAAATGTGTCAGACGACACCATAAGCCTACTTGCGAGGGGTCACGAAAATCCTTCACCCCACTACACATGTTTTGCTTTATGCCCACTTATCGTCGAAGAACATACAAGTTGCGAATTATTATAATTGTCTTTTCTTGTTTGCCTCGTCAAAAATGTTCCCTGACCATGACGTCATGTCTTAAGACCGAACGAGTAGCTGATATACAGGAGTTCTTATTGTGTTTCGCAACGCGGTTATTTTAAGACGAATAACGAGCAGTTGCATTTAAACATTGTGTATCATGGTTCATTGCTGGTAAGTAGTCTGATGGTATCGGTATTCAACCAGATGCCTCTAATGAAGTACATAATGGTAACCTGTCTTGTAAATACTTTTTTTCTTAAACCAGGTTCCTCAAAATCGTTCTTGAAGAATAAAAACAACAAAAACGAAGACGATGACGATAATGCTAATTATATAATTAATAATGATAAATTTGAGAAAAATGTTAACCATTAATTAACTTGCTTATGTATTTTAATACAAAAATGAAGGAAATCTATTATCATACGTGAACTTTATCCCCAATATTCTCAGCTCTTTCACATGATACACGTATATATATCTTCTTTATTGTACACATGGCCATCGGCCCAAAGTACAACATCTAAACAAGTTCATTGGAGTGTTATGCACAGTAAGCAATACACAAGCTGTTCCTTTTTTTATTCAACAATAATGTTCCATTATTGGGGTTAACGATTCCACGTCCGCGCCAATTTAGATGACAGCAAGGATCCCCTAGACCCCAGTCTCGGACCAGCGAACAACAAACTCGCAATACAAATCCCAGACCCTCGCCCAGTGCTGTAGTGGTAAAATTACAGGTAAGTAGGCGCCCAAAGCCCACCGAATCACTTTGAGCACTGAACGTAACTTACGGTGCGTAGGCGCTGCCTTCAAATGCCAAAAAGTGGTTGGCTGCGCCTACGTGCGCCTACGTGCGCTTACGCCCCACTACAGCACGGGCCGTGCCTTGCTGTTTTCCTCATAAGCTCCGAAAATGTTCCGTGACACGTGACCAAAGACCATATCGTCACCGAGTTTAGAACTTTTTCGGATTTTGAGTGTAATTTGTAGCGCTGTTCTGAGTTTTGTACCGCTTGTCGAATGTTTCGCTCAGGCGTCCGCTCGGACTGGGGTTTCAGTGGGGGATCGAAGCTGAAATTTAGCGGGCCGGACATGGAATCGTCTTTACCCTTTAATTGTGTAGTTGTAGATGAAAAAATAACACTTCAAACAAACCTGTAAGCGTTCCAAAACTGAAATTTCGATAGAAATCAAGCTTTTTAGTTCTTAATGATTTGGACAAACTATTGCTTAGACTCGTCACTCGTGGCATGCTAGACGCAGAGCCCACGTATCCCAAAATGTTTTCAATTTACGAATAGGCATTGAATCAATTTACTGTCAGATTCTATACTACCATTGATCAAAGTTGGTAGACAGGAACGAGTCACGACCCGGCTTTGTAAAGTGCAGTAGTAAGCAAGTAAAAAAACACCACGTAAGTGTTAATGACGCGTGAGACGCGGGTGACTTTTCACCCGAAGTGACCTCGACGGTGGCTGTCTAAATGCACAACGTTGTATAATTCTTTCTGTCTGTCTGCAAGGAAATGAAACTAGAGAACATGACCCGCGCACAAAATTGCCCAGTTTTAAAGTTATTTGTTCCCCCCGGAAAGCACTTCTGTATCCAGCTGATGGAAATTGGAGTCATTTGGCTTACAATACTACTACTGCTACTACATAATACCGTGTCACCCGTTTACCATCGCCACAACCACGAACATCACAACATTTGCTATTACTGTCAATATGATCTTTAGTTGTGAGTATTACATGCACTTTTAATACCGATGTATAACAACTTGAAAGTCGCTAAGGTGTGCTACAGTTTAAGTACACATAAAAATTGAATAATTCGGTAATTGTTTCACCATTTTCGAGAGGGTTAGTGTCTGAACATTCCCAAATGCCACATCTCCAAGGGGGTCCTCCAGGGTCTCTCAACGGACGCCAGTGAACAGGGTTGCGTTCCTCTTTCGCGAGGAAAGCAAGTGTGATCGCATGCTCCACTGCGTTCTATTGCGATTTCGCGAGTTTCTTGTGTCAACGGAACGCAGCTCAGATTTGGCGTACTGAGCTGTGACCTCATTCCACAATGCACGTGAGTGATGACGTAAAAAATTATTTTTTCAAATAAATGACTGAGAAATTGACCGAGAACAAATTTGATTCACCCATGACAAAGTCAATTGAAACTCAAACCAGAAGAAACAGTTAGGTTGTGATCAAAACATTCGATGCATATTTTCAGAGCCGACACAAAATAGCCAGACTATTCTGGAAGATGTACTAAATAAAAGGAAAACCTATGGCTGCGAAATTCGTTATCAAATTCTCTTTAATTGTCAATTTCTGGTTCAGCTAAATGCAACCTATTTCACGAGGACCGTCGGCCTTGCTTTGACTGTGCAGTCAATACATGTAATAGGTAATCATAACTTGGGAAAAAGTACACTAGCGAATTCCAAACTGCAGAATGCAAGTGCACGGTGTTTATTTCTTGTCGTTGAAATGACAAAGAAACAAGTAATTAGCATACAGTTGTGAGGCGTGGACCGTCGCATGAGGGACCAGGGTAGAGTTAATTAAACAGATGCCCCGCAGCGAGAAAAATCTAGCCAAAATCACATGCTCTCATTGAAAATACACTGCGACATGTTGCGGAATCTAGCGAGATCTTGCTAATCTGGCCAGGAATAGCGTTATTGAGCTCTTCCCAGGAGGTACGGACTCCATATCCTTCCACTTTCGTATTGCTGTAGCGGAGGTATCTGAAGTGCCCTCTTGCAATTGTCTGTCAATTTCTAATCAATTTCCTCGTTATAAGCACAGTCGGATCCGGCCATAGTTACGGTTTATCAATGTCTAAGCTCTACATGTTCCGATCGTATGTTGACGTATACTCAAAGTACTAGCCCTGCGCTAGCGGAGACGGATAAAATCGTCGCCTTTATTTCTGTCTCATACTATTAATCCAATCCCATAATTCGACATTCCGACCTAATCGAACATGCTCACGAAACACGCGCCTTTCACTCGCGTGATTTTGCTTGGTTTTGTGTGATTTCACTTTTCTCGCAAGAAAATTGGTCTGCCAGACGCAACCCTGATCGTTAGTGACCTATTTTTGTTTTTGTACCAACAGGGTGGAGGCAGTTTTAAAATATGACTTTAACAGGGAAATGTGTGTACACAGACGGGATTCGGGCACATTAAAGGCGCGAGAGGAAAACGCCACATCCCGCCATAACTAATCATTTAGAGACTGATACTCTACGGAAACCCTAAAGGCATAAACGCGTGAGGCTGATTTCAAGTTCGAGTATATACATGTATGTATACATCAAAATCAATGTCAAGGGGTGGTTATTCAAAGAAGTCACAGATATATCAACGGTGATGTTGTTTCGCATAACAGTCACCCCAAGTCAACATCTGTATGACCTGAGTGTGTACTTACTCGACAAGCAAACAATTGGGGGACGCGTATAACGCTTGTGGACACAATGAGACCTCGGGTCACAGGATATTCTGTTTATCAGATCGCTGGGAGCGCGTGGGAGAAAATTATCATAATTTTGTCAACGTGTGATTAGTTTTACATTTGCACCATTGTGACCCTCGATGTGGATCGGTAAACACGATATCTGATAGGACATCCCATCAAAAAACTGAGGAGGCGTTTCTTAAAAAATGTTAATGAAGCTACGGTAACGGTAACTTGAGGACGGTCGTCGGATTTCGCGTGGACCACCATTACTTTATAACTCGCTGTATCTTGTTCTCGTTCTCCATAAAATAACAGCAACACTGATGAGAGTAGATACCACAACGTTCGTATATTGGGGCATTTTTCAATTCGTGAGGTTTCGTATGCCGCCATGGACATAAAGCTAATATGAGCCAGTAATAGAGAATGGGATGTAGGCACTTAAAATGTTTAGTCTGGTATTATAAGACAATAAACATGTCATGAACTTGAAGCGGATAGCGTAGTAAAGACAATGAAGGATCTTCCCGTGCAAGGTTTAGTCAGAAAGATAAACCTACGCCAAAATGGGACGCCAACTTTCTGTAGGATTAAGGATGTGCAGAGGGGCCTATCCTCAGCAAAATGACGGCCACTGAGGTGATTGGTCGGCGAGGTTGGAGTGTTGAATTGTGGGATTGCGTTATGTGCTTCCGTCATATTTCGCCATCAGTACAGTCTGTTGAACTCAAGCCTAGTTAATTGTTTGGGCTTGTGTATCCGTAGAAAAATACGGCCATTTGGCCTTTTCATTTTGACATGAACTTGATTCAGATTTTTGCAGAAGCAGTGGAACCCGTCACTATACTAACGTATTACAGTGGGGGTGATTGACCTATCGCCAGGATTTTGAGTGACGGCTTAGCTGACCAATCAGAACGCAGCATTCTTGACACACCTTAGTTTCTAAGCCGGCATTTTACCCAACAAACAACACGTTGCCGGGTAAAATTTATTGTATGCTCGTCAACATTACGCAAGGGGGTGGAGCTGTGCGATAGGTCAATTGACATACATGGTGCAATAATGGGGTCTGTGTGAGAGGCTCGGTACAGAGAACACCACACACAAGTAAGACTGCTGACGATGTAGGTTTTGGCCAAATAATTAGAAGAAGAAAACCCAGCACAATTGTTGTTAGCATTCTGTGTTGACATATATGCACGAGTCCAACGTTTCGATGACGTTCAGTTCATCATCCTCACGGAGTATATCAAACCTCAACAAATAAGTTCACAAGAAACAAAATCAAATGAATGAAAGCTCACTTGTAAAACAGTCACACGCAAAGGTCAAAAGTTTAAAAATATCCTCAAAGGGTGAGCTCAACCGACCCCTAGTTGACCTTGTTTCTGGTGGCTTGATATACTCCTTGAAGATGATGAACCGAGCTTCATCGAAACGTTTTGATTCATGTATATATGTAAGTAAGACTGGTTTCAAGCAGTTTGCCACTTCCTTTTTGGATCAGTCATAAAAGTATGATGCCCTGAAAAGTGTCCCTAGATAACGAGAGTGGAGTCAAAAATCCGATTGCCATTATATCAAATTGCATGATTGTAAAATCGTTATCGTTGATTTTGGCTGGATTATTGGTTTTTGAATTTAACCACTTGGCATTTAACAAAGTATGCAGAAAGTATCAGAATCTCAATCTCTTATAGTCAACGTTCCAGAATCGCAGCGTTGCATGCTGCCGTAACTCCATTGAAGGGTAGAGAAGTCGTGCCACACAAATTTACAAAACGAATTAATCCGCAAGCAGGTCCAGATTAATGTGCACACGGGTCGTACCCGGTCCATTTTCAAGTGACACGCTTGAGATTCCATTGCCAACGAATCCATCGCATGTGGGAACATACGACAGTTTTGTATTCTACATTTTAAGCACAGTCGAGCTGAATCGGCTTTTGAAACATAAAAGGAGGTGTCTAGGAAGGGCTATCATTTGTTCACACATGACGAAACAGGTTCCCTCCGCCTTAATGACTGATAGACCACGATTACATGGCGGGTCATTGCCTAGGAAATGATGTCAATCAATAAATTAGTCATCGCCACATTTAGTTTCTAGCACTGAGCTGCTGGTGTGAAAATATAAACGACAAATTAGATCCCTGTGAAATTTTGAGTTACAAAATCGAGAAATTACTTAGATGCTCGTGCGTTTGCAGTCAAGTTGCTACACTAAAATGCAAACGCTAAACCCGAGTCTACACTACGAATTTTCGACATCGTTTGTGTCTTAGTGCATGACCTTTGTAACCCTGTCTACAGATTTCGATTGTGGAGTACTACTCTATATAGCGACTTTTAACTTTGAAAAGTCTTGTCGAAACACCTGTCTACGAAATCTGATTAGTCGTAAACGGCAGTCATAAACAGGCGTTTAAACACCATGTCTACAAATCCTGTTTTTTGTATACCAACGACTTGGTAATTAAATGATATTCGTATCTGAGTACCAGTCTACACGCGCGTACCTATGTTTTGCTGGCGAAGTCGTGTATGAAAAATCGTAGTGCTTGAAGTGGGCTTTACAGCTAAACTAGTGAAGTCTTACCAATGAATTTTGTGTAATTTGTTGTAAAAATGAGTAGGAATAAACAAACGGTTTGAATCATACATTTTAAAAAAAACGGTTGTCATTTGACTTTGTACACTGAAATTCGAATGTTGCCGAGCTTCGATATTTTTGGGCAGCGAATATACTAGTCTTGCAAACTTTGAAACATTAACACGTCTCCTTTTACACAACACGGTGTTTGAAGAGTAGCGATGTCACGTTCTAACAAGGCAATTAATCTGACAACTTCATGAAGATGAGCATGCACGTGTATTGTGAATTATCCGTATACTGTTACCAACTCTAATTGCTGGATAAACACAGCCAAGTGTTTATAAACAACTATCTCATTTTAGCACATCTGGAAAATAAAACAAGCGATTTCTACGGGTGTTTTTGCAATTAGGGTGCAATTTTGCCTGTGTTAATGAGACTAGTCATAGACGGATGAGTCTATAAACTTTAGTCCTGTTTAAAACAAATACTCTACATGGTTGAACGACAAAATTATAGATTTTAACCCAATAGATATTTTTTAAAAACAAGAAACCTGAAGAATTTGATTTTTGACTTAATACCTGTCGGCCATTAATTGGGCCACGTGACATTGCCAAATCTAAAGAAACGGCATTAGCATGATCAACTTCCGTTTCAGATAAATGTTCAAGATGAAATCTCAAAATTCCTTACGGTTTTCGAAATATCATTTCGCTTTTTCGAACCATGCCCTTTCGTGTAGTTTTCATGATAATCACAAAAGTCTTACTTTGTGACCCCTCTGCAGAACTGGAATAGTTTATAAACAATTCCTAACAGCATTTTGGAGAACAGTGCGTAAAGTATCCGGAAAGTTTCATGTGAACCCGGTCAAACATTCCTGGCCAAATTTGAACATTTTTCTAGGGCTCTACATTACCTTGATAGATAGAAAGCGATATCAATCGGAGGTTATAAAAGGGTGCTGGCGGCTACAATGTTTGGGGCGATTAAAATGACGCTATGATGACGATGCCTGCTATGGTTAGGATGACGACCGCGATAATACAAATGGTGGTGACTTGAGCCAATCAGGAATTGATTTTGATTGATATCGCAGGTGCAGTGTAGCAACATCTGGTCACGTGGTCTGTTTACACTCAAATACACATCGCAGACGAGACAGTTTTGCTTGTGGTTCAAGTTAAACCACATATGGCCGAGGAATACGCCCCGGTCTTAAAGAGGCCTGGAGCGCGACTAACATACTAAACTGCATTATTCAAATTGGTCCTCTACAACTGAAACTGAGTTCAACCTGGTCACCAGGTACTTTTACGTTTAGTTCGTAAAGAATTTGGATTTCTGTTGATGTCAGAGCATTTTTCAATTAGCTTTAAATTTCAAAAAATGATCTTTCATTAGCTCGTCACTTCGTCGATTTTTCTCCCTTCGATTTTTCACAACGCTTCTCCTTAACTGGTATGGCGAGACATAGACGTAGCACATTTCCCTCATATGGAAAGGTAACTTTTAACCTTTTATGTAAACAAAGCAGTGTCGATTTCAATCAGCAGCCGGTCCAATTAAGAGGTATATAATGTAAGTGGTAACTATATAAAATTACTTATAAACATATCGTAGTGTTCAAATGTATTCTAAAATGTACTTGAAATCAATTTTGGAAAATTCCCTCAAACTGTGTTGTCGACCTCAGATTTGAAGTGCGATCATACATGATAATCTTGTCAGTCAGCTGTTTGTCTAATAACTGTGTGCGCGTATTTATCATATGTGGGATGACTACAGAGTATTTTCTCTGCGCACATTTCAAAAATCTTTTTTTTTCTGGAAATTTCCTCAAGGTGAAATTGAATAACTCTGTAATCGACGTTACGAGATGATTATTTCGTCAGGAATTGTTTAAAAGATATTTTGGCTAGCTTTTGCATTCCATACCTGTTAGGAAAAGCATTGTGGTTCGTGAAGAGTCCCTGGAATTATCTCACACTCCAAAAAACGAGGT
Organism: Phoronis australis; assembly: GCA_002633005.1. NCBI lineage: Eukaryota > Metazoa > Phoronida > Phoronidae > Phoronis > Phoronis australis. Next base: position 124,452 of record NMRA01000514.1, read on the forward strand.
GTTTGGGGGATGAGCTGATAAATATTTAATACATACCCGATACATCTCATAAAAAACTCTGGTAACCATATGCCCCGTCTTGAACTTCAACTTTAGGTAACGTACACAAGAGCGCTGCCAGCGCCTTCTAGTTTAAAGCTACGTTCGCCAACTTCAAAAACTGAAAAACCACTGAGTGAATTTTCTTCTTGAAAAATCATGCGTCCCAGATAATTTATTCAACATCATTTATGACTAGACAAAGTCATGCTTAAGGATATCTAGGGCCTTATTAATTTTTGCAATATGAATACCTGTGTAGAAGAATCTGTTATCTTCATCTCTAATTAACCTTAAAATCAAGACGTTTTATTGATAATTAAGTTAATTACGCATAGCAAATTCAGTTAATATTGCGAGTGAGTGTTGAAATAAAGACCATGTATAGTAAGGTTATATTGACCAAAACAAGTTTTTACCGAATAATTTAGCAAAAACCGTGATTTTGAGACTCGACACGTTTTCGACTTTCTTTCGACTTCACAAAATCTGCTTAACTTTAACTTAAGAACACAAGTTCTGGAAAATGGCACGGTGGACTTCATTGAAACTTCCCAATTCTAATATTCATTTACATGTATCAATCTCACTGAAAAACGCTATTAGGATTTTTTAAAGTCCTAGTTTTATTGTGCTGTGACATAGGTGAATACGACCGCTGTATTTTTACAAAAATGCCTAGAAACCAAACTAAAAGAGTTATCAAAAATTCCTAACTGCTTTTTTAGAGATATCGGCAAGTTTTCTTTTGAAGAAGGTTTCATTAAAATCAACTAAACGGTATTTGTGCTATGAATGTACATTTGGTAGAAATGAAGCTTTGACTTAAAAATGGTGACCACGTTATCTTCACAATAACACGTATTACTAAGTGTATTTTCATAATCCTGATCTTTCTTCTTTCAGAAAGCACGTTTACTGGTTGACACAGCCTAGATTTTTCTGGTATATTGAGTTTGAACTAACGTTCCTCAATAAGATCCTGCATAACATTAATCAAGCCTTGCCAACATCAACAAAGGATCTGGGGACATCCGGGATTGGATCCCGAGATTTTGATGTCGTGTCAAACCTTTTTCTTGGGGCACTGGAGTGAAAATGCACCCATTTCTATGTGTTGTATGCAAAAATAACTAAAGAATTTAACTAATGTGAACCCGGATATTTAAAAGTAGTTCGACAGTGTAATGGAACTAAAAACGGTGAAATCGGAATTCCACGTATTCTGCAAGTAATTCAAGAGATTTTTCGGAAACTAATTTTGAGATCTTATTCTTCAGCGATAAGATCGCTGAAAGTTAAATATTATAAATATAAGTTATTACATTTTAGCTGTTGGACGATTTGTGGAGTGAGCGTTGCTCTTCTTAAGCTGTGGCTAGTCCCTGTACCTCAATTCCTAGCCAATCAGTGCTCCGCAACTTGTAAACACAGCGACTGTCCGCCGCAACAAGCGCTGTTTTTTAACGATGCGCTTGGGGCTCTGACTGTCGCTGATAAAGCACATAGCAGACTTCACGATCAGCAAAATATAAGTCTGAAACAAGCGCAAAGTGAAAAGAATTCACATTCATAATGTTTCACAATGAGAGTTGACAAGTAAACTTGCAAAATATAACAGTGACTTACGGAAGCGAGTCCTTGTCGACATGCCCAACCACCAGTGAAAAAAAACAACAAATAGCGGTAGTCAAATTGCGGGGAAGTAGTTTTCCCATCGTCATTTGTACCATGCCTAAAACTTTCCGGAGTACAACGCGAAACAACCATTGCAAATACGGTTAGACATGGGCTGGTATAATCTTTAAATGGGCTCAAAGCCTCGGGGCATGGCTATGCCGCTGCGTGCAACAATTCGGCTATGATTAGGTAACCGTTTTAGTGAGATGAGAGAAAAACACACCATAGTAAACTTATTAAGGTAGTAGGCTTGTGAAAGGACCTCCGTCTTGTGCTTGTCAGTGCTGGGAACCAATATCTCACATTGGTTCCCTGGGTTTGTGAGAAGTGGCAACGGAAACTGTGGTAATCGCATTCGTCGGGGCAATCTATTGCTTAGTTTGTGACGTACATTACAACTATGAGGTCGTCAAGAGCATATATGAACATTCCTGTTGGAGTACTTGACAACATTTGAGTAATTTTTTTAAGCTTCATTGCATGAAAAGGTTACTTACGTTTGGCAAAAATGTTGAGACTTAGTAAACTTCAGCAGTAGTGCCACTTTAGTTTAGTTAACGAACTCTGCACCAGAGAAATACCGAGACATCATTTTTTGTACTCATGGAGTAAGCAATGACTCAGTCTTTTCGATTACTGCACCATCTAAATTTAGCTTGGGCATCTACCGAGCAATACCACCACAATAGCGTCATTCAAAACAAAAGAAAATAATGTAATATTTTGAAAAAGTTTAAACTTTAAATATATCTTGCCTAGGTTCAGTTTCACACGCACGGGCTAAGTTGCTGCAGCACCCTTTATATGTAACTCCCATAATGAAGAAATCAAAACACTTTGATAAAACACATCCTGAGGGTTGGCAACTGAACCCTGTGCATCAACCATTCTCTGAGTCTCTCAAACGGTTAGTTACACTTTTCTATTGAGTAGATTAAGTTACAGTTTTCAGTCAAAGTTGCTGCAAAAATTTGAGGATTGGCGACGGTTAAAGTTCTAGTCGCACGTATTTTTGTCAATGGGGTAAAACACGGCTTATGGTCCTTTTAACAGCATTTCCACAATTTCCCGTCCTGATATAGCACAGCACCCTTCTCATTCCTCTAACGATGCAGTGGTGTCAAGCACTTGTTCTTCTCCTTCACATGCAAATTTACCAGTCACTATAAATTATCCTAATTATTAAGTAAACCATAATTATACGGCAGGCAAACTTGCATTCTTGCATTTCCAATTGCACTGCTGACACCACGAATTTGGTAAAAAAGCAAATCTCGGAGCTAGATGCGCAATCCATTATGGTTCTTATAAGTTTATCAGCAGAGAAATCACATTTTGAAAAGTATGGTAGTCATATAATGACTTTTTACCTACACGAAAGAGGAGAGTTCAATCCGGGGCTAGCCTATTATATGACTCGAAATACAACTGAAAATAATGGTTCTTCAAGATAAGTCGTTTTCTTGGTGTTGCATTGGAATTCAGTCAGCGCATGAACCGTTCAACATCGTGCTGGAATGGCGAGAGTCAACGCATGAACTGTTCAACATCGTGCTGGTCAACTCATGAGTCGTTCAACATCGTGCTGGAATGGCGAGAGCCCATTCTCGGGAATTCCTACATGCCCACCTGGGCTACCAGCGGATACATAAATCGTACGTCAATTAGTAACCTTTACAACCTGATCAAGCGTGTACATTCAAGAGTCTTGAGGTAACAAGTAAATCTTAAAACATAAGAAGTTAGTGTTTACGCTACTTTGCCATTTTTCCCCAGTTCTGTGATTGATACATCAGTAACTGTTGCTAGCAGCAACCATTAATCAGATCGAAATCGAGCACACCATTTGGCATTAGTTTACTGAGGAATTCAAGACTAAACTAAATACGCAGATTTAACTGCTTTTTGAGCTCAGTTGCCGAGTCCATCACTTCTTCAGTCATTGTTACCTTCCACAAAATGATGATTCACGGGAGTTGAGAAACATTTACTCAGACAGGTATCTAGGTTAAAACAACTATTTCGCATTCCACTTCAGAAACTCCATGCTCGAGTGTCGTAACATGCTGAAAGATTGAATATTGCATTACTTTCTAATTGGCATGCCGTCTGAGGCAAACCCATCATCACCTATTGGTAGTGTTATTAAGCACGTCAACAACTGTGTCGTGAGGCTAGAATCTTATGAAATTGGCGAGATCACACAAGTTTTCGCGTGACATCACCATGAACTACAAGTAAAGGACATAGTTTTAAGGGGTCAAAAAAGTTTTTTTTTTGAGCCACGTTTCAGTCTGCCTGCCCCAATTTCATTAAAACTAGCGCATACTGATTTGGCTGGGTATTTCGAGTTTTGTGTTGCATGTGATGGCTACGAATGGCATTTGTAAAGTTTGTTTTTGGAACTGTTCTGAGTGAAAGATTGTCAGTTGTTGACCTCTTGACTCACTTTTTGCTCAGTCGTGGCTTTTCTTAAACCTTTGCTGCTTTCACTGGCGGGAAGTTGAAATTTAACAGGAAATTTATGCACCTTTCAGATTCTTTGGATTTGTGAAAAAATCCCACTTTTCACCTGATTTCTGGAATCTGGAAAGTTTTGGCAGTCTGAACGAACTGTCTCTCAGTTTTAGTAATCGTGTACAAATGGTGGCTTTGGGGTAAAATCTGCTGATTTGGCGTATTTTTGCTCTTTTTTTAAGTTGCCGGCTGCGCTTCCGGTAGTAGTAAAAGGTGGGAAAATTGACTTTCGAATCAGTTTCAATAGACTTTGTGCAAGGTTTTTGAAGTCGTTGGCCCATTATGCTCTTTGAAGTTTCTGATTTTTTAAATACTGTGGAACAGAAAGACTATTGGATCTGACTTGACCTGGTTTTCCAAGTCCCAAATCAGCAAAAACTGTTGAATGCCACCTTAGGCCTAAATATCCCTCTCTCGGGTATCAAGCGTTATTGAGCGCAACACTGGTCTTCAATGACACGACAAGTCATGTGACTTTCAAAGTATAGAGAATGATTGACCAGAGGTGTTCCGGAATTTGCAAATGGATCTTTTACCACTAGGAAGGGTAATGTTCCGTGCACCAAGTTTCTTGCGAGAAACTGAGCGAGATCTTTCAAGACCACGCACAATCACGCGAGAGAATACTGAATGATTCGGTAGTGTAGTCGAGACCAATCATAACCTAACAAAATGGCGGCCATTGAATTGATTGAAAGCTGAAGTTGAAGTGTTGAATAATGAGATAGAATTTAAGGGATAGAATTCATTGTTTTCGTTCTATAATAGAAGATTTTCGCTCCAAGTGTTTATTCATGTATATTTGGTGTACGGAACGTAGAATCTCTGTTACAACACTCGGCAAATATCGGTTGCAGCCGTAGTTTCTCGGACACTGGGAAAGCAAGATTTTGACCTTTTGTGCATGTTCTTGAAGCAGTTTTTGACAAGGGTGGCTACCTTACACATGAGTTTCGTAAATATTATTCATGCGTCCCACACAATGACAGTAAGAAAACATCCGGTGTCGGCTCTGAGGTTGAAGGGCTTCAGGAAAAAGTGATTCAAATTCCAGAACCCACTGAGGTGCCACTCAATAGCTTTTTAGCCACTATTGAATTTACCTCCATTAAAGGTTGGCAACTGCTGGGTTGACTGGCCACTTTTACTTTTATATATTGCGTGTGAAGGCTACGAATGAGGTTTGCTTGATTTTACTGAGTCTACTCTCATTGAGCGAAAGCTAGTTGTTTAACTGTAGACCTATTTCTTGGTCAGTGGTGGTTTTTCTCAAACCTTTACTTCAAGAAAGCGGGAAGTTAAAATTTGGCAGAAAATTCAAACATCGTTCAGAAATTTTGAATTTGTAAATATTTGTCTGGTCGGTTCCCACCTTTCATGGTGGATTTCTAAAATCTGGAGGGTTTCGGCAGTCTGAATGTTGTCATAGCAATCGCATGGGAATGATAGCTGATTTTATATATTTTACTTATTTTTGAAGTACCCGGTTGCACTTTTGGAAGTCGTAAAAAGTGGCAAGTCACATGGAAATAAGTTTTATTAGACTAGATGCAAGTTTTTTGAAGTCTTTGGCCCAATGTACCTTTCATGTTTTCAGATTTATGTACAACCTGTAGAACAAGGGGAGAGAGCTGTGTTGGTCTGCTTTAAAGCCCAAAACCAACAAAACTGATGAGTGCCACGTTATACGCTCAACGACGAGCTCAAATTCCCTTTGTAGCACCCTCGTAATAGGCACACCGCAAAAAATTGCAAGTGTGTGTAGCATTGCTGAAAAAAGATGCGCGTGTAACAAAACGAACGTAAAAATAATGGTCGACGTTTCGCTATAGCCACGCAAAATTGATTACGAATCTAAATGCGCATCAAATCATGTTGAATATCGAAAATGCGATTTGTATAGTTTGCAGACATCTCATCCCCTAGTGTAACAAGCGCTTCACTGTCGAACCACCCCGAGTTGCTCAATGCTGAAATACAAAGTATAATGACGAAAACTTAATCGCTCTTGCTATCTCTCATAAACCTGTCATATGATGGACAAAAGGGTGTACGAGTTATTGAGCAAACGACAACTTATTCTGCTTCGTTGGATTCAAAAGGACAGAAGTGGAAAACATTTGACATCTTATCTACGTGATTATATCGGTTATAAAAACGCACTTCACTATATCGCATAAGTTTCATGACACGGATGGCTTAGCTTAAGTAGCCTACTTACTAAGAGGTTGACTACCACTTTTCTTTTATTAAAAAATGTCCCACGGCGATCGTCTGATCAGTTTTGGACGGGTTCAAATTCTAATAAAAAGCACAAATGAATACCCAACTACATATGCCGAAACACGGCTAGCAATCTTTATCATGACGTGTATTTTATGCGCAGGCACAACGGTGCGCGTGTGAACATGAGTGCGCGCTACTTCACACACAGAGACGAACACGAAGGTCTTGTATTCAGAAATAAGCAAGTAGCCCAAATTTGCACACCAGTCAGGAAGTCAGACTAGACAAACAGACAGACAAGCCTGCAGACAGACAAGCCTGCAGACAGATACACACCACCACCGTGTCACAAACACGCTCACGTTTGTAGACTGCCTGGCCTGTAACAACAGTATGAATACCGTGACACAGGATAATGCATGTGAATAAACTCCGAAATAAGCTGTGCATGCATGGACCTTGTTGAAGAAAGCTTAGGAAATCAATTTATGAAAATTCTCAAATTTCCCTTCTCAGTAATTAAAGAGATGCTAACTCGAACACAGACAGCACAAAACACTCTTGCTGCTTTGCGTTACTATGACGGACGCGTTCATTGACCCGTTCATGAAAGAAATGCTACAATTTTGGTATGTCTTACTGGTGCAGTTCCACTATGGGAAAGTGCCCTAGTTGTTACAACTGAAATATGAAGTGTCATGCCATTGCTGTCAGTTGACGACTCGGTAATTATTCGAACTAAACAACCTGTAATTCCGCTGAACTATGTTGTTCTGTGGCGATAATGCGAAAATAATCTTCATTATTGTGTTCAGATAATGTGCTTGGAAATATTAGTCGCGCTGCCATTACAGCGACGAAATTAACAACTTTGTTTTGTACTCATGAAAAGCAAATTATATTCCCACACGTACGTTGGCCTGACACGCCCCTATGACCCTCGCATGTCCTTTCGTTAACACCTGACCAGTTAAAGGTTAATTGTTCGGTTAAGGTGTTCCTTTCAAATATGAACCTGCCTCGGCCTGCGCACTCCATTGTCTTGCGCGCGCTCTCTCTCTCTGTTTAATTTCGGAATAGCTAAGATCGATGATCAAGTTCACAGTGGGCAGCTACATGTCAGAGCGGGGTCACTGACCAGCTCAGGGTAACTGAAACCTACTGAACCGTAACTCCTTCTCACTGATGCTTCTAGCCACAGCTTTTGACCTTTCACGAATGAGCGAAAATCGATGCGTGCGCATCCCGCTGTATTTGTAAGTTAGCAATCATCCAATCCTGAATCCAGAACGTGTCACGCGGAGATGTCGTCTGCTCGGTAAGGTGGCTGTTGATACTGCCCGATTACGCATCTAAACTTTTGCGTGCTGGAAGCATTAGTTAGTGATTTCTACAGATCATTTTATCTCTCAATTCGTCTACTAACATGGTTGCTTTGGGTGGTTGCTATCCTACAATCCTTTGTGTATGTGGCGTCTATCCCTAAAACTGTCAACTACAGACGAGACAACTGAAACTTAGCACCAATCTCCCAGTGAACGAACCCATGGGACATAATACGTTCATTCGCTTGGTATACGGGACGTCCAGTTGGTTCATTTTTTTAGCAATAGTTCTGTTTCCAAAACGAAAGCTAACTTAGACACTGTTGTCAGGGTTTCTCCGCTACTTAACAGAATGTCTACATCCATATCTCTGAATCGTGGAAGAATTCCCTTGTGTTACTACCGAGATTTCGTTACACTTCACAAAAACTATACTAGTTTCTAGGTATCAGAAGAAATATGTTGTGCCCTGCAACATTGAACTTAATTCAAATAAAAGATAATAAACAAGCCAACAAATGAATTCCAAATTTCGTCTATACGCAACTTTTGATTGCTCATTAGGCTTGCGCTAAGCCAAAGATGGTCTGTCGTGTCGATTTGTTTACCTCTCATGCAGAAGAGTGGCAACACGTCTGACTACTCATCGTCAACACAAATATACGACCTTGCTAACCAGGTTCATGTACGTCTAGATCCGTGTGTGTAACAAGAAAGCAGGTTCATTAGGATTGCTTGAATGATCACTGACAATTAATCAGGTATATCAAAGTTATCCTTAATATGTCCGGGACTTTTTGGTTACCTGCGGCTTTTGATGTTTTTCAATGAAAAACACCTCCACAATCACGATGTTTATCATCACGCTTATGAGGGCGTAAATAACGCTATCGCTTACAAGTAGTTTTGAAGATATTGCAGGTTTATACTGCAGGTATTTGAAATGAAAAACAAACATCTCCGGTAAAATAGCAACTGTTAGCTTTGCCGGTTTAGCGCATGCCTCAATGACTCTTTTCATATACAACAGTATTGTATGCAAAAATATCTGGTCTCATCATAGAAAATAAAACATCTGCGAAATGATCGTTTGCTCGTAACGGTGTCACAGAAAATCAAAATCTAATATAACACGGGCTTTAATGGTTTTGCTGTTAAGAAAATGTAAGCCAATGAATGTGTGAGGAATTTGAACGGTATTCAGTTTAAACGCCCTTTTCTACATGTTAGTTTGTATCCACGTTGCCATACTTCTCAAGCCTTTCTAAAACAGGCAAATCGAATCCATGAGGTCAGCCTCCCATAGATGAGAAAATGATAAGATGACGCTGATTATAAAATACATTAGTTTAAATGCCAGTCCAGGGACCTGCACTCGGGTAACGATAAGGGTTTTGTGTAATTGCGTCCTTAAACTGTAACATGAGTGGCTCCTTTCCTTTGTACGTCACAATGTATCACCAAAAATTTACAAATAGACATGATGCAGAACACTAGTTATGAGTGGACCTTTGCATCAACTATCGTTTGAATGGCCGGTAAGTTTTATCGAATGTTGGCGTTCACACACATTTGAAATGACCATCGCAGTCAGCACGGAAGTCGTTTTTAACCGGTGCCCCTAAAATTAGCGTAATTTCAGGGCCATAACAGCTAGTTTGTGAAACTCCACAAATCGCGTGGTGCTTACTGACGACTGTTATCAACTTCGAAGTACCGTGCACAAACTGCTGCGACAGTTTGTGGAACTACTCCACAAACCACAACATGCCGAAAAGCAAAAAAAAAACACGATACCCCAAAGTCTGCTCAAACTGTCAAAATTTGAGGATTGTGACTGTTTGCGGTGTAACAGAGCGTCCCCAGGTCATTGAGCGACAACAGCTGCATCAAGTGACAAAAGTCAAGCAAAGCGTTAGTCAACGCAGGTATCACTTAATTTTCCTCGGTAAATTTTTTTACACCGGCGTTTCTGATTGGCTAGTCGAATTCTCAACAGGCAGCGCTTTACGCACACAAACTGGCATGACTGATGGACTTAAGTGTAAATGTGGTCTGTAACTTGCACAGACAAATCGGTGCTTAAAATTTATGTTCAGGAAATGTGAAGCCTAGAAATTGTGATTGCCCCTTTTCGGAATGCATCTTTCTACTGTCGATGACTTTTGTTTACGATAGTGTCATGTATTCATACAGTATGAATAACACACCGGTTAAATCGGCCAGATATGTGTTTATTCAGTGGCGGATCTAGGATATCACAAGGGGAGGGGGCCCAACATTTTGTCCAGCTGTAAGCATTTGCGCAAACTGAACCACGATTGTAGATGCGCATAGCACCGAATGGGGGGAGGTCGGGAGGAAATTTTTCTGTTTTT
>NMRA01000514.1:135346-173609 GCA_002633005.1 Phoronis australis
GCTGAAGCGCGTGCCACTGCGTGATACCCGGTGCGTGCTGGCTGGGCTAAGCACACAGGGAACCAGCGAGAATGTAGTGCAGTTAGTAATGTGGGTGAACTCCGGGGGTACGAGGATTCGAAGCTCTATGTCCGTACTTGACATGTTGCCCGGAGTGACTTGCACAAACTCTTTCTGCACGCCGACAAAACTGACGTCAACCAAGCTCAGTTCAGTTGCTCGACGCCAGTTAGTCTACCATGAACCCGCATTCCCTACCTCGTTGTAGTAGGTCTGGGTAGAGTTGCATAGCTGTCTCGTGGTTAGATTTATTTAGCCAAAATCACTTGTTTCCATTCAAAATGCATGTCAAAATCTCGCGTTATTTCGCGAAGTTTTGCTTTTCTAAATATAATTCACGAAGTTATTAACGGCACAAAGTTAGAGATACCCGAACCCCTTGTGACACCCTGTTCACTTATTTTGAAGGCCAATAAAAGTACATGTCTCATATTGCTGTTTACAGTAGCTACGAGTTCTATCGCTGTAATTTGTTGAGTCATTGTGGACTCGCGTGAATCAGGCGATAGCGGTAGACGGTAATTGTTGCTCTCGTAACAATATTCCGATTGTTCCAGGTTCACTCCACTACAATTTTTCTGCAGTTATGATAGTCACCAATTGATTGTTATACCTTGTTATCTGCAATCAAAAAAGATGAGTCATCGCTTATTATTTTCGGTCTGCTTACCAATTTTGAACACGTGGGATTTTTGCTGAGCGTCGGCGCCAGTGGGTTCTGTTATAGTCTGTGGGCTCTGAGTGATAGAACATTTTGAGAATATTTTCACTTGGCAATTTGTTTTCTTCTGACTAATGCAACATTTCTAATTCATTGTTCAAAGAGTCTCCACGTTTAAAGTTGCCCATTTCCTGTAACAAACGGAGTGAGAGATATTGAACAATAGACGGCGCTGTATACAACGGCATTCGCTAACTGAATCCGTACCTGGTACTCGCGGAAAATGCAGAATATACATCTCCCGCGGGTACAAGAGCATGAAAACCTGATCAATTTGACAAAAGCTATTGTTAAAACAGATTATCTGAATTTTCAAGAGGTTGTAATCTTAAATTTGATTATGAAAAACACACATTCAATAAAAATACGTTTGCATGAACAGCGCGAGTCAGAGTCGCAGTTTCCAGGGGTCTGGAAAAATTGATTCGCTGCGGTATACCCAAGAATTTCTTTATTATGTCCTGTTTATTTTGAAACAAAATGACGTCATGTTGAAAGGGCACTATTGCAGAATACGTTTCAATAGAACGTTAAAAATAATTAATCAGTCGGTAATGATTGTAACTCCAATGAAGTCGAAGGACATGTTTAACTTGCCTGCGAACAGTGCGTGTCCGCGATAATAGTATTCGTCCGCAATAACAGTGTATGTCCGCAATAACATTCCTTGTGGTCTGAATAATCACAAACTGTTAAGATTGTAATCTCAATGACATAAAGTAGGGGACGGACACATCAGGGAGAAAAAATGGCTCCTCATTTGACTTAAGTTTCCGCGACAATCCCAATCACTTCGGTGATAAATAAAGGATAAACGAAAGGTGACAATTCTTCATTAACTTTTTACTAGGCACCAACTTCACAAGCAATTTACATTACATTTTTGTATACAGCTGAAATATTGGAACATTGAAATCGTCCAAGAATAAGCAATTGACGCCGTGGTACAAATCAAAGCTTCAATAATCCGGTAAATGTTGATCAATTTTCAATTTTTGTCCTCTTGTATGTCTCGATGAACGTAGAATGACACAACTTCGTGCTCCATGTTGCATTTGTTACGGGGCTCACCCAAACTGTTTGAAAAGGGTACTTACTGTTCAATATGGAGTAGTGTCGTGGGAAGCCAGAAGAGGATATCGTTTGGAGGACGAGGAGCCTGAGTTGGTCGAAGTTGTATTTTTCTGTTGAATTGTCTTTGTATTTGATTGAGAGGTGGGGCGAGTATCTCTGGTGAAGGTCGACGACTGAGGTCCTCTTTTGTCTCCCCTTTCCAACTATTTGCCCCCATAACTACTAATTCATAATACTATCCGTTAACAAGGTATCTCCACCCTTATCGGACTCGTTAATTTGAAACAGTTTCGAAATCAAAAATCCACCCTTCTTTAATGAAAACACTAAAACGGTCCAGGTTTTTGTAATTAAAAGTGTGATTACTAACTAAGATTCATTTTTCTGCTATTTTTACCTATTTTGCACGTGTGGTGTCGCCAACAATGTTTAAAAGGGCGTGTTAAAATTTTCGGGGCAATATTTATTATCAAACAATAAATAATAAATTTCAACTTCTTCATTCTTTTACCAAAATTCATTGGCAAATTACAAGAAAGTGCGCAACTTAAAACGCAGGCAGATTCTACATTTGAAAAGATCGCATATCAGTGAGGTGGAAAGGTAAATATAAAATTACCAAGTGAGAATACTTACAAAATCTCTTTAGAGCTCCTCTACAGCTCAGGGTTCACTACTATGCAAATGAGACGCTCGTGTGAAGCTTGCGCCGGATTCCGCGAATTTTCTCTTTCAGCTTCGCTGACCTAAATCGCTTCACTGTCGGTCATTTTGCTAAATCATCGCTAGTAAGGTCTAGAGGTTAATTTAGAAACTCGCACCTTTTACTGCGTGGTCTAACCTGTCTGTACTGATTACCAGTTACCGTAACTGTATATTTTAAAAATATCTAAGACGCGAGAAATATTTATGGTAGTTCAGAAAATCCAAACGAAGTAGCTTCCTAAGGCGTTCAACTATTACCGGGAGGCCAAAAAGCACGAGTCGATCTTTTTGTACTGAAAAGGTACTTATTTTGAAGTCGGCCTCTACACTGTCAAAAATACAATGACCTGACCAAAAATACAATGACCTGACCAAAAATAACAAAATGTATATCCGTGGGGTGGTTTGTATTCTTGTTTGGTGGAAAACGAATACAGCGAAGAATATTTAGACCAATAAACATAGTTTATGTGCACTATTGTCCTCTAGGATTTGCCCATCATGAATGAGTTACCCATGCGATAGCTGTAGAGAGCAACTATGAATGAAGGGTCATCTCTTGTTTTGCCCGGCTTCAGTCAAGTTTGCGCATGCCTGCTACAATGCAAACAAATAAACTGGTCACAGATTTTTTCAATAGCAAAATATGCATTGCTTGTCACTGCTTTTTCACGCAATGTTTTCAGAGTAAATTGACGGCTTTTGTTGACTGATCTAAACCAAAGTACATGCAGCTAAGATAGCGGAGAAGTACAAACTTCCCTTGTATTTAGCCGGTGTTTGTTAACTTGATGAAAACGTGTCTAAATGTAGTTTACACTAATTCAATACAAATTTTGTATAAGTAACTACGGTACCAGTTTACTGACTCTATATATGCTGCAATGAGTCGGTCAACAACCTCCCGTTATATGTGTAGTTTTATTAATTTGATGAAAACTATTTACACTAAACTAATATTATCACTCTAATGTGTATTTTCTAATTTCCTTCCGCTGGTTGCAACAGTGGCGTTCCTCTCATAACCCTTTCGTCAGCCCAGTACAGCCGAATACGTGAAGTATTTAGCTGCAGGCTATTGATTGAAAAATCGGTTAACGACAACTTGGTAAATTTAATAAGATAACCATGACTCCCCCCGCTGTGATCATCACCGTGAAGGGTAGACAACCTTCTATCTTCGCGACCTGCAAGGGCGTTCTAAGTCATTAATAACGTTTGTTCTCATAAATACAGTTCTGTTATCATGAGGTGCATTTTTTTCTCATGCGCCGCAATTTTATTAATTGGAAATACTATTATTTCTCATACATCGTACTTGCTCCCAGTTCTAAGGCGCAAACATATTTGATGACGGTGTGGAGCAACCTGAGCCTCGTGTGAAAAGAAATGCGGTTCATGAGAAAAGAATTGATTTCGGAAGAATAGAACTGCGGTTCATGAGAAAAGAACTTCAAGTTGCAGAAAAAGGTGCTGCGCGAATGAAAAAGACGCGTTGTAGATGGGAACGGCTTGTCATGGTTACTTCAGACGGAAAGTTAACATATTCCGTCGGTGTTAAATGATGCTGACACTTGTCACCTTAGTTATGAATTGCGGTCGATTGAAGGTGTTATAAAGACAAACTCATTTATTAATTTTCATTCATTGTAATTACCACTGTTATGGTTCGTCAAAATGTCAAATACCGATTTTATTTGAACTTTTACATTTCTTCCGCTGCTCGACGGTGTCGAAGGGCATTAAATGTCGCTCTCAACACTCCTTTTATGGGAGCGGAATTCAATCCACACTTTACAAATGTGTATCTCCGATAACAGTATCCAGATAGAAAAAATCCCAATAACCGTAACTCCGTTATAAATAGAACAAACACGGTGAACACATTTCAAATTCTTCTGATGTTCAACCCGTCAACAGTGTTTAGGGTACTTATGATTGATCTTATTTTAATTAAAGTGTGTAAAAATAATGTTTCCTGAAGCAACAGTTTAATTACTGGAGGTCGCCATCTAATACATGCAGTTGCAATTTCAACCGCAGAGTGGCGCCACTCACAAGTTGATGTCGGCTCCCATAATATAATCTATGTCGCGAAAATAGTATTTCTGCCACCTAGACATTTCCCCATTCACTAGTTAATGCGCACCCTCCAGTAAGTCCCCGTAAATTGTCCCTCAATGCCTGGATGCCCATTTTTGCTCATACCTAGGTCAGACACCAGGTAACGAGAGAGACTAGACTACACGCCAGTGTTTGTTTATGGCGACACAAATGCTAAGTTGAGGTCGTCTTGTATTGCAGAGACACCTATAGTTCAGCTAATGCACGCCGTAGCTATCAACGGAACCGATTTTTCAGCGAAATATGACCGATTTTTGTTACTAAAAACCGCGAAGCCAAGTTTAAACTGCATTGCGGTGTCAGATGTCATTCTGGACAATGATTTATCTCTGTTAACATTATGCTTTCTTAAAGATTTACTTTCAGCGTTATTCTACACCAGTTTTTAAGACAATAGCAACGATGACCACATAAAGCCAAAATCCAAAAAAAAATAATTCAACACGGCAAAAGCATATATTACCTGAAACCAGAAATCACTATAGACGTTAATTTTGAAGTGTTGACCTTGCGACGAAAGCGGCATAAGCAAGGTCACCTGATTCAGGGGAAGTCGAAGGAATCTCAGATTTTTGTGGAAACAAAAGTAAAAGAAAAACACATTCACTTTTGATGAAATCTCTCCTAAAAACTGATGAAGAGTTGTCTGGGATGAATTTGAACAATTCTATTCAACGTTTCCCGTTTTATTTCTACTTCATTTTCGCGGATGATGTCTTATAAATAGTCTGGTTTACGTGGGATTTGAAAGAGTTTTGGTTTTAGAGCTACTTCAACTGATTTCCTACGTTATAGCAGTCGGGCAGCCCCCTAGCGATCTGTGACTGAACTGTCCCGTTTACAAACACCAGTAATGCTACGCCGAAATGTTTCATATGCATGTTATACACTGTAGTTTGATCAAATGTTTCGAGATGCTAATTCGGCCAAGCAGCTGTCTAAACAACATAATATGTAAACATCAGCGAGCGAATTTATGCTGGAAATTGCCACAGATAATATACATGTAGTTACTACAGTATCTTTAATAATGCATAGATAGAGGGAAACTAAACCCAAAATGTCTGTGCCTTTCTACATATATACAGTATGGAATAAATTAATTTAATGTGTAGTGGCTTTATAGCAAGGTATTATTTAACTTGCGACATCCATGCGACGGGCGACAAGGAGGGGAACCGAAATTTCACCAATCTACTTTTCGAGAACGGGACCTTACCTACTGGACGGAGGTCAGTTTGCCAAACGGAAACCTCCCCCTGGAAGTTCGTTTTGCACCAGCGTTGCTTTCTACAGTTAACGTTATTTGTTACGCCGGGTTTGAGAACGTTATGGAATCTACGAAGCTTGAAACATCTAGTTTGATTTCAAACCAGGAAGACACATCAAATAAGAACATTCTTGAAAATGCCGGCTTCATCGGAGAAATTTTTGGCGGATATGACTTGCAAGCAATGTTTTTGTGTAATTTTGGGGCAGTTTCACATATGAATACTTACGTCATCAGCTACGACTCGAGCCACAAACCTGAAACATGAATACACATGGGTGGCCATTTACCAGACCGAGGACGGAAATGTGGAATATTTTGACGCCATGTCACCATCATCGGACTACTTGCGAGACTGTCTTGATAAAAATGCCAGTGGATGGACAACTCGGGGACTTTAGTCGTCACGCAGTATATTTTACTTGTGTGTCGCTGCCGGGAATGGAGCGCAGACTTAAGGGCGTTTCATACTAACGTCGACGCGTCGATGGTTTGGGGAGTTGCGGTCAGTATGAACGCTTAAGTCCGGTCCTGGATCGAAGTTAACAGCTCCAGTTAACATCGCAGTTAACAGGTGGATTTAAAAGCGTCGACGCTGCGGTGCAGTATGAAGGGTTAACTTCGGTCCAATCAAAGTTAGTCGCCAGGTGCCACTGTTATCGTCAACAATTACAGGGTAGTGCCGTCACTAATAACTGCTTATACTGTGCTCTAATAATAACGAATCGATTCAAAAATAAGTTTAATGTCAATAAGCACATGGAAATGTTCCCAAATAGTCACATTGAACAAAATCTTAGCGTGCAGTGCTACCTTGCGATAACTTCGATGACTACAGCGTCACTTACCGTTTAATTACTTCGACGTTCATTAACTACCAAAGCCAGTAGGAACGGTCCGGTTAACTGCTCTGCGACGATGTGGATATGAAGTACGTTGAAAATTGCGACATGTTTTTAAGAACGAGTTTTGTGTCAAAAATGATCTGTTGTAAATCACTCAACCGTGTCTAGTAAGTATCATAACTTGGTGTTGCGGAATAACGCCGCATGATCCGAGCTGTGTGAGCCACTATTGATGCAAAGGTCACCTATTTGCAGAATTTTTTATTTTCACATTTTTAAGCTGTCAATGAATACAACCGCACTTTGTTTAGCGTAGATAATGTTCAAATAGCTCTGTCGTTTAATTCGTGCTATACATTAGCATAGTTAGGAGCATGCAACCACATTTTAATGCTTGCTTACGAAAAATATTCGGAGAATAGACATTTATAATAACAATAAAATAAACTCACCACAAAAGAAGTGTCGGTAAAACAACCTCAGAAGATGATTCTACAAAATAAAATAAGACGCGTATTTAAAAAGAGTCTCGGAACTTCAGTCTACACAGTAAGCTATGTCATTTGTATAGCTCACTGGACTAAGTTGGACGGTTGACCAAAAACATCAATGAAATGCTGTATACCACACATGCAAATTACAATTACTGCAAACAACAGTCAAGATAGATTATTAAAGAGGGGAGTTCAGCAGAGTGAGCGTCATACTTCCGGTTTTACAACATTAGAATACGACAAATACAGTAAATACGGTAAAAAGTGAAACATTTAAAATGATATCGTCAGAAATTTACTTTCTTGAGAAATGTTTTGAGTTAAGAGTTTAGAAAAGAAATTTTCCAACACTTGAGTTAGATATATTACTTAATTATCACACCGAAAATTTGCTGATTGTTATCTAAGAAAGCCTCCCCATCTTGTGCGGACGTAGGGTGGTGACGCGGTTTTTATACTTTCAGCAAAAGAGGGTCTTATCCGTGCTAACAACGATATAGCGGCCTTGATGTGCTAATACTAAACCACGTATGGACGATATCATCGGCCCAGTCGTTCTAATTTATGCTGGCAACGATGATAGTCCTAGTAATTGTGATATGTGTGGACAAATTCGCCAATGCAAACCGTCTTATCTATGATAATAACTTTGTACAGGTAAAAGTATACCCTAAACGGGCGATATCATCCGTCCAGTACTTATAATTTATGCTATGACGATGATGGACTAATTTGTTCGTGTAAAGCATTTCGCACATGTTGGAGTTTTACTACGCTATCAACGCTGAAGTTTGTCAAAAGCATCAGTTTGGAATATTGCGAGATGGACACAGATTCATTGTACATGGCCGTATCTGGTAGTTCTCTATTATGTTTTTCACTAGGTGCTCGAAGAACATGTCATATCCTCTGACACAGCGCCACCTATAGTGTAAAGTGGTACTGTACACAGTTCAAATGCTGACAAGACATACATTTGTATACTCACCTATGCGAACGCAGGCTACTTACTCCATTTATCACGTTATCGAGTACAATGGTGTGAATGAATCATTCGGCATTATCGCGAGAAAAATCAGACGGAAGTGACGTCAAGGAAACTCGTACAAATATCGCGTTATAAGAATTCGAGGGATTTTATGTACGGCGCTTTCGTGATTTGAATGCATTATGGGACGGTTGTCGGCTAGCAAACATCCGGTGATACCACGGAAAACTGGGTGGCCTGTAAGCAGTATGACGGAAATCGGAAGTTGTCACATAATTGAAAATCCGGATCAACTGCAACAGGCTTTTTGGCGCGAGCTAAACAAGAAAAACAAGAATAAAACTTTGAAGTGAGCTACTAATGAAAATGTAGCAAATCTTTCGGTGTCCGAAAGATTTTCGATGTACGCGCAATCCGATCATACTGAAGTGAATCTCACCACCGCTAGACTTGCGTTCAATAGACCACAGAAACTCGCGAAACGTTAGATTCAAGAGGATGACTTATCGATATATTGCAATGCCTTAAAAGCGAAGCACATGGTCATCACACTGGCTTTGCTCTCTAGCTTCTTGTGTCTACGGCACGTGACCCAGGTTAAAGCGAGTTCCCAAGTTTAAGTATCAGCGGATGTTTACGAGGCGACAACCGTCGAACAGTGCATTTGAAAAACGCAGCCATTGAGCACCGTACGTTTTGCTGAAGATGGAAGTCCTCCCGAATTCCCTCAAAAGAAAATTATGGAACACCCATTACACCGTGGATCTTGATTTCACTCATTACATTTTGAAAAAATAGCAGTAGCGCGTATATTCTTCAATTCTGTGAGTTCCAATGGGTGTCAGCATCATCAAGCACTGAGATGAACAGTTTCAACAGCACCACTCACCCAAAATGGCATCAATCTTGTGCAAGTTCTTGTAAGATAATCACAACGAGTAAACAACGTCATATGTAGCCAGACAACGACAATTTCGAACGCCCAACCATGCACGATTTTTGTGCCGTGTTGACTGGGCTTTTGGGTGAATTTCGCGGTGACGTAAAAGGAAGACGTGCTTCGGAACTCTGACAGTATTTAAGGGCTGTTACGTAAGGCAATTCATGTACTTGATGTGTGAGACCAGAGTGATGCTGTAAACATGATTTAAAAATTAAGTTAGCATGTGTTGTCGCCCAAGATGGGTTTTAAAATTGTCTGGCTTGATCAATTCTAATTATTAAGTAATAGTCCCATTAGACGGCTGTTAGATGTATTCAGTGCTAAGCTATTACACGTACTTTCAAGGCTTCGAATTGTGAGCTTGATCTCAATCAATATTTCTAATCACGAGCTTCTTTGATAAGCTAGATACCCCAGCGACCTGTGTCGTCTGCTTTGTCAAGTCGTCTGCTTTGTCAAGTCCTCTGCGTTGTAGTTGTCTGGTTTTGAAAAAAAAAAAACGGAAATTCATATCATGGTGACTGAGAGTAAAAAGTAAAAGATAAAAGGACAAAGTTGCAGGTTTGTCGCGTTTTTCTTGGAAACGCAATGCGGCGCCGCCATTCGGTCATTATTCTTTAGTGTTACGCAAACGTATGAAGCGGAAATAATATCATGCCGTTCATCATTTAAATGGAAACCAAATAAGAAGTCACTAGCGATATCTATTTTCAAGTTGATTTTATTTGCTTTTTAGGCGAAATTACACCGATGTTCCATTTACTATTAACATTAAGTTGAGATGGGTACTAACCATTTTCGTTACGTAACTGCACACGAGTGCCAACACAAAGTGTACATGAGTCACTAATGAACAAATCCATATCCATGAATATACATGCGCGGGATACCACCATGCCTGGTCCTTGGATGTTACGTAACTCAGTGAGGATTAAATCTCTTAATGTTTTTAGAATTGATCGACAAAACTCTAAAGTACATCTGTTCAGTGCCAGTAAACGCTGCAAACTTTTCATTCCTGAATTCACATTATGAAATATGCTGCCTTTTTGTCAAACCTATTTTTCAATGAAACTCAGAAATTCGAATATTTGACGGGGGTTCTGCTGTTACTACCACATGTCTAAGTACATCCTATCCTTTCAAGTATAGTGAATTTAATGAATATTTTTGCTTCCTTTTAAATGTCACTAGAACAGTAATATAACTTTTAAAACTTTCATTCGTGTGAAGCAAAGTTACGATAAATTTTTGAACCACAAAAGTGGATTCGCACACCAGTTCTTATTACATTGTAATATTTACAATGAGTACAGCCTCTTCAGAAACATCACTGCTTACCAAGAGGGCCCTCAACAACAAAATATAAAAGAGTGATATAATACAATAAAGTAGTAAAATAAATGATTAAATACGTGTAACTAAGATACAATTAAAACAGGATGAGAATTTAGATAATAAATAAAGGGCGAAGGATGATCAAAATTTGACTAGTAGGTCTTAACAATGAAATTCATACAACAATGCTTTCCGCAAGACTTAGTTTCTCTACATTAATTATCTTGCTCGAAACTTCTATAAAAAAATGTTTCTTGAAGGGCCGTTTTCAAAGGCGTCCAGACAATACGCGATGCAAAATATTCAGAAACTAGGAGACAACCCCATCCCCAAGAAATATCCTGGACACCCACAGACGCAAACCCATAACTAGAAGCCGGTACCGGAACTGAACATACAGCTGGACAGACAACTTCTGTTTCTTCCAATTTGAAGATTTCTCACCGTGAACGCTAGCATGAATAACAAAGGGCTCTCGGTGAGCTCCGCACACTCTATCAAGCCATGAAGTACATGTAGTTGTGAGAAAAGGGTGCGCCTCTTAAATACACAAATGGGTGTTTTTAAAGGAATACAGCTTCCTATAGACCCACTATCAAATACATTTTAAAGCTTTGACGGTTTGTTACGACCTCAGAATATTGAATTGTGTGGTGTTGGTATCAAAAAATATGGACATCACCTAAAAGTAATATTTCAATATCATTTAGTGTTGCCTTACACTAAAAAGAGTCAGATCTAATTGTGTGCAATTAAGAAATGAAATCCATTATTTATGTATGAAATACCAGCTGAGACTAATACATCATAGTGATCAATGATTATATGTGGAGATAAGAAACGAAAAGTCGAACTTGGTTAACAGTTTTCTACAGTTTTCACTGAACATTGACCTTTTTATGACGGTTTGTGATTTGTGGAATATCCGTCACCAAGACCGCCTGTTGGCTGAAAATGAAGGTGTACGTCCATTGTTTTCCTTGGTTGACTGCATTCGGCATCGACCGATCGGCGCCCCAAAATTCATTGACGACCACCTACCCACATCTTCATGTCGTGGTCCCTGACGCTAAATCGATACGACTGGGGAGACCGGGAGAGTTCACGCCACAAATCCATTTCTATTAAATGGCGGAGTTATTAAAAACCCATTATTGCANAGACAACCCCACCCCAAGAAATATCCTGGACCCAGTCCCACAGACGCAAACCCATAACTAGAAGCCGGTACCGGAACTGAACATACAGCTGGACAGACAATCTGTTTCTTCCAATTTGAAGATTTCTCACCGTGAGCGCTAGCATGAACAACAAAGGGCTCTCGGTGAGCTCCGCACACTCTATCAAGCCATGAAGTAGTTGTGAGAAAAGGGTGCACCTGGTAAATTCACAAATGGGTGTTTTTAATGGAATACAGCTTTCTATAGACCCACTATCAAACACATTTTAAAGCTTTGACGGTTTGTTACGACCTTAGAATATTGAATTGTGTAGTGTTGGTATCAAAAATATGGGCATCATCTAAAAGTAATCTTTCAATATCATTTAGTGTTGCCTTACACTAAAAAGAGTCAGATCTAATTGTGTGCAATTAAGAAATGAAATCCATTATTTATGTATGAAATACCAGCTGAGACTAATACATCATAGTGATCAATGATAATATGTGGAGATAAGAAACGAAAAGTCGAACTTGGTTAACAGTTTACTACAGTTTTCACTGAACATTGACCTTTTTATGACGGTTTGTGATTTGTGGAATATCCGTAACCAAGACCGCCTGTTGGCTGAAAATGAAGGTGTACGTCCATTGTTTTCCTTGGTTGACTGCATTCGGCATCGACCGATCGGCGCCCCAAAATTCATTGACGACCACCTACCCACATCTTCATGTCGTGGTCCCTGACGCTAAATCGATACGACTGGGGAGACAGGGAGAGTTCACGCCACAAATCCATTTCTATTAAATGGCGGAGTTATTAAAAACCCATTATTGCACACACTGGAGATTAAAAATAATGTATTCAGACGAGTCTTGGCACTGTCCTCATGATTTTGTTTAGGTGCGTTGGAATGTTGTTCAATCAAACTGTCTTAATGACAGCGTGACACGTGTAATCGTATTAATGGAGCACTCATTCGTTATCTGTACACTAATTGCGTTATGAGGAATTATGGTGAACGCAATGACTATTAATAATTTAAATCTGCATCCCCCAGCTTTCCAAATTTTCCTCTTGGAAATTTTGAACCCCTTGTTGGATTCCAGTAAAACGATCAGAGCTGTGGTGCATAAAACTTCAACATTATCCGCTGGATAAGTCTGATTTTTGTGTGACGTCACGTGCATTGTTCAACAAGAACAATTCGTGACGCATGATAATGCGACGTCGTTGTTTTTATGCAGCGTATAACTTTTATGCAACTGGGCCCAGAACCCTTCCATCAAGGAATCGATAAAGTAGCAACATCGTTCTTTCAGAACCCAGGCGTCATTTCGCAACAAGCGTAAGGTTGTGAGAAAGAAGTGTCCATTGACCTATTTAAGGACTAGCGTGAGACGTCGCATACATAGAGGATTGCGGGATAGCAGGCAGCGGTGCTGGCAGACTTAGCTACTGTAAGTTATCTGTTGAAAGCACTTTATTTGAGTGCCATTTCAACCAGCAAGAGGTTTATCATAGATGCAAGTGAACTATTTGAAGTCCTCGTAGCACACGTGTTTAACCCTTATTTTAAAAATGGTTAGAAGACGTTATGAGGATCCAAGCAGTACCTATCCCATAACGCACGATCCGTAGTCGAAGAAAGTTTAAATAAGCGCGCCACTCATGATTCTGAATAGAAGAACACACCGCTATTTTGAACTAACCGCGAAACCAAAAGCACAGTTCCTGCACGGGAACCCAGGCTTAAGAATGCTAGCTGTGCCATTACACGTACAACAACCACAAACAATAACAACACATTTACGTACACGGTGACCAAGACGTTTTAACAACATGACCATCATTCAGGAATAGTTCCTGAACTGACACACAGCAATAGTCGACGATTTTCTAATCTCGGCCGAGGTGCTAACTTGTGCTCAAAAACGCTATTAATTTGATAACAGACAGGAAGTGAACATATGCTATGTTAAATATTACTTAATTTGGTATACACTTTTACGTTTTTGAACTAGATTGCCCGTTTAGATAAGGACTTTAAGATCAACTTCCGGCGATCGTCTGCGTGGCGTTTTCAGGGCTTTCGATTGCGGATGACTCGTATCACACAAATCTACGGTTTGGAATGCACACGCATCGATTTTCGGTACCCGTAAAAGATAACGGTAGCGCAAGACTCAGACTTTATGAGAGTTATTACAGTTATCAGGCCAGATATGGATATCGAGGATTTCAGAAAGAGATCCACTCCATAGGGCTTTCTTAGTTTCTTGGAATCGTTTCCCATGTCTGATACGTGTGGATTGTGTGAGTCATATGTCAATATTTATCAGCTTCCGGTCTTTAAAGGACATGCAAATATTTCAATTTTTCTCTTGTCAACAGGCGCGCGTCAGACTTCTGTTGTTTTATCACGCTGCAGAAGAAGTGAAACATCAGTTTCTGTGGCAATATACCTTTAAAATCCATGGGTGTACGGGGGCACTGCGGTTTGCAATACAAGTTTCTAAACATGCATGCCACTTCTTTTCCGAAAGGCCTCTCTGGACTCTAAGTTGCGTTCACACTGACTGACTACGCCGGTTATAAATTTTTACAGCTGTAACTGGTATAAAATCGCTAACGTTCACACTGGGAGTAAGTTGCTTGTCGACAGCGTCATTGAATTCCGTCCACGTGTACAATGTGATATGACATTTACAGCTGAGCAGACCCATCATGTCGGGTAAAATCAGCTCGTTAAACCGACCTCATAGAGAGTTATAAGCCTGCTGCATTACAGTTATAACTTGTAAATCCGCTACAGAAGCTATGTCTATTATGAACAGTTTAAAACCGGCATTAAATGTTGCTTATAACTCTAATGTACCACGAAAAAAACAGTAAGTGCGGTTCAGCGAGCAGAACGGTTACAACTGGAGTGAACGGTTATCGCGGTTGTAAACGTTATTATCGATTGTGAACTTAGAACGAATTCATATGGTACTGCAAATCTGTACAACTGAAAAACGGAAGTCAAGGTTGATGGTACATTGCACTATCTTAAGTTTCTGTTTTTTAACAAGCTTTCCGTTTCAATCCAGTTTTATGGAATTTGAACTCAAGTTCAAAAAACGGTAAGTCATAATTGGGACATTAAAAATTAAAATTAAAGAGGAGGTCCAACCATTGGTCGCGTTGCAAAGTTGGTGGTGGCCTGGTCAAATTTGCTGGTATTGTTATCTTGCACAGACTGGTCACCATAGCACTAGCCACGTACCCAAATAGACTGAGCTGTATACTTAAGTCAGGATAAACTCCACGGTGAATGACATTTCAAAAAATAGTTTGCCTTCATAATTCATATAAGGTTACACCAGTTGTGAGTGTTGCAATGTCTCATAGTGTTTAACTTGGTCTATGCGATCCAAACTTCGTGTTCGATCGCATGGGAATATTTTGCACATAAACTTATTCCGATGAAGGTCTAAGTTATAAATGCACTGGAGCAGACAAGAATATCTTATTTCGCCAGTCACAAAAAATCTTTAATGTATGCAAATAGATGGAAAAGTACACAGTAGGCCCACACGCACCTGTCATGTAAAACTGACATTATCGTCATTTTACCTCAGGGAACTGCCTTCATGATTAATGGCTACCTTGTAATGAATATTACGTGGTCGATTGATTCTTTTGAATCCGAAGTGACAACATTAGTCATCAAGTCAAACTCAGGTTGCCAAGACGTCTATATCAAATCATAAAACTGGCCGGTGGCGTGGTCACGAGGCGCGGTCAGGAGGGTGATGCCAGCCTGTAAGTGACTTTAAAGTTGCATTTTCCCTGTTTATTACACTGGCTAAAAAAGAAAATTGAATTAGGTCTTATACTCTCATATAATCAATCTCTAGGAGTCTATTTCCATTACCAACAAGAACATCGAAATCCTCGGCCACTCGTGAAAAAGTTTTGGGTTTCTATGGATTGGCCAACGCTAAAACTGCGAACTAGAAAATAATGCATGCAGGTATTGCCTGTGACTTGACTTGCCGGTTCATTCGGAAGCAAGTCACAATTGGATGACCGTGATAATGTGTTTAAACCTCAAAGAATTCAGCATCAGGAGCCATACGTCGTCATAATGCAACAATCAGCTGTGATCGGTCGTCTTTAACAGTCCTAACAGGAAATGAACAATGTTCTTTTTCCATTTTTCAGCGCATGTGTAGATTTTGTTAACTCGCCAATATCATAATATTCATCCCTTCACCTTTATTGTGAGCTCCTCTTTTACTTTTGACATTTTCTAACTGTGTGTCAAAAGACTGGGCCCTTTTGACATTCAAAATAAATATGGATTGAGTCCTTAACTTAAAGATGTTGGATGAAAAGTTTCCTCTTCGTTTTCAACGAAGAATTTCCGCTCGGTATACATCAACCTAAACGTGAAGTGCCAATGATGATCAAAAATCACGTTCTTATATGATTAAAATGATTTAAGAATTAAATTGGCCTGGAACGCGATAAACAGACTAAATTGGAATACGGAAAGTAGTTATCTGCTACTGAAACTAAACTCCACCGGCTCATCAGGTGTTTTAGGGTTTGTTCGAGAAGATTTCTGATTTCTATTGATATCAAAGCATTTTCTTTTAGTTTCAAATTTCAAAAGAAAACGATCTGTCAACTGCACACCATTTCCGCAAATTCAAGCAACTGACTGAGCGCATGCGCACATTTACTATAAGTGGGAGGGAGATTAGAAGTTCTTTGGTAACCACAGAGTTTTTCCTTCGTGCGCATTTCAAAAAACCTGAATTTTGAGATTTTTTCTGTAAATTTCCTCACAGGAAAGTCAATTACTCTGTACTAGACGTTGCGAGATGGTACTTTCGTCAGAAATTGTTGAAAGATATTTTGACGAGCGTTCGCGTTCTAAGCCTTTAAAGGCTGGAAGTCGGTCTTATGCTTCCACGACACAGTTGCTGAATAAACGTTCAGACAAGTAATTGTGATTGAATTGTAATCTACACGTAATTTCTTAGAAATTATCCCATTATCTAGTAGCTATGTGTATATTCTCAGAGACTTTTTCTATTTTGCTCGAGTGAGATTTGTCAATTATTTTTTAGAAATGGTTTTGTGATACGAAAGACCAAATTTCTGACTTATGACATCTTTTATGAAACAGATCCTAGAACAAAATACAACTGGTGTTGACGAAGCTTAGCGAACATTCTCGAATCCCCGCTGTGACGTTTCAGGCAACGGCCGTCTAGTGATCCCTAACACAACAAGACTACGTAGATGCAAGACTCACCAGCGAGTGAAGCTAGTGTGATCACGAGCTTCGCTTGTAATGCATCTGGCAATATCTCGCGATGACTTGCGAGAACTCGCTCCTCGTGCAAAAATGCCTCTACAAGACGAGTCTTTCAATCATTTGTGGACAAACTGACAAAAGTGATGTTTTTCCGTTTGTCTTCGCAGTTTTTGATCTAATTATTAGACGCCAAGTCTTTAGTTAACGCCTGTCTCTTACGTAAGCGTACCTAGTGCACGTTTCAAATTAATGAACTCCACGGCCTCCGTAACAACCTTTATTGTATCAAACCCCGTTCATTACATTCTTTATCGGCACTCCACCACTTATGAGAGCAGACAGGAGTTTTAAGAAAAAAATGATGATACTTCTCAACAAAAATCGGCAAAATTGAGAAGCAAACAGTTTTTGCAAATTAGCAATTAATTTAGTGTTATTTTCTTTTCTTTCAGACTTGTTTCCATATTTTCGACAAAGCCAGACGATCGTGGACGAAATTCTTCGGCTTCTTTTGAAACCGCTGCATAGTCAGCCCTCCAGCGAGTGTTAGAAAATAAAACATGCTTATAAATCTTATGAATAAACTGCGCTGGGAAAAATATCAAGTGTGAAAAATACATCACGTGACACGCTAGCGTAACGACTGCGAATTAAAGCGGATAATCTTGTGCGTAGTTCATGAAAAAATAACAAACAGGCTGATGGTGTAAATTTTCAATGCAGTCATTGCAGCAGCCATGTCCTGTAACAATTACATTGACTGAACAGTTCTTTACACGAGACTGGCTAGGATTACATGTATCTTCTGGACTGTCAATCGCCTGTAAGATTGTCTTTCGTCATTGGCAAATCGTTTCGCAAGTGGAACTTACTGAGCGAGCTTGAGCACCAAACGCAAAGTACAAATATAACCACCGACAAAGCAATACCTTCAGTTGCTTGGTACTTAAATCATATGCGCGTTTGGCTACACGCATTTTATGTATTGATTTAATGGAGCCTTATTATATTACGTTAATTTGTATCAAAGGAATTCCTCACAGATTTGATAGTTGCATCGTCAGCCATATATCTGTTTGTAAATAGATTTCAATGTTCAAAGCAACACCCAAATGAATCAATCTGCCTTCAACTACGGGACTTCCTCCACGACCATGAGTCTAACATATGTACTCGAAATTGAATTCGATTTTTTTTGGCATGTTCTGTTTTATTTCTGTGCATACTCAAGGTCAGTCTCTGTTTTTCTCTGCCCGAATGTATTATGATTTTCGTAGTTGAGTGTTGAGTCAAATTTTGCACTTGATTACGCGTAGCTTGGAAATAAACACTCTAGTATAAACTCTAGATTTGGAGTAAGTACTCGATATTTCGAGTTGCGTCTCTTACTTAATGCTAAGTCATAAAGAGCAAGCCTGGATTAGACTGGCATCCAGGTAAACCATGAAGTACTTGAATACATAATAATAATAATAATAATAATAATAATAATAATAATAATAATAATAATAATAATAATAATAATAATAATAATAATAACAACAATAATAAACGCTTATCTTACGCTCGTACAAAAAGTACGTCGCAAAATATCAAAAATAGTTTCGATTTCGATTTCTTGAACAAAGATTAAACCTGGACCAAAATCCTACAGAAGCGTTAATGACTAAACGGGCTTGGGAAAAGCTGCGTCCGTCTTTATCCCGCTTGTCCTGTCAGCGATCATATATAAGCAGGATAAGTTTGTGGTTGAGGGATTTACGCGGCACGTCGTCACCCACGTTTTCCAGCCAAGGAGCACTCTCCACAGTAAAATATTTCAGTCACGTAGTCTAAATTGGAAGCCGCCTTAAACCCTCCTTCCTTACATCCAAAAAATTTTCATCTAATTGTCTCTCAATAAAAATAGGTTTGAATTTTGGAATTGGAAAGAACTGGCACTGAGTTCGTTGTTTCTTGAGACAGGGTTCTGCTGTTTGTGTTGTCACGGCGTGCAGTACTAAGTGTTTACGTCATTGGTTCTTTTTATGATCAGCGTCTCCCACAATTTTTCTAAGCCTACGTCAATGAACCTAAACGTTCATATGCGTTGCCTCTTTGATGCGCTAATACTGTGCATCTCAATGGCGAAGTTTCGTTATGTTGATGGCATTAATGCACATCTTGAATATTAACACTAAGTACAGCGCTGAAAGCTCTATTCTGCAATTTCGTTTTGGCAAACGGAATTACGCTCAGTACCATACGTCTATGTAGTTGACTTTTTGTAAAGTCACATGATCAGTACGATGCAAAATATCACGGCTAATTATTTTGCTAAAAGTAACTGAATGAGGGAATTCAACTAGTTATAAGAATACGAGTTCAGTATACTAACCAATATAATCCAATGACGTAACCTGCATTTTCCAAACGCCGTGCCTTACCTGCAAAACTCTACCTTCTCTCTTGCCCTTCTCCGGCTGCAACTGCCACACCTTGTCTTGTCTTCCGGCGAGAGTGAAATCGAGTTCCATCAGTCGCCGTCAGTGACGTCACAGCTCGATGGAATAATCGAACATTTCATTGATAACATCACTGACACACTGCATAAAGGAGGCCTTAACTACCGGTCCTTCTGTGCGCGAGGAAGATTGTGGCTTGGTTGACATAAATAATAAGGTCGTCGATTCTTTTATTTGCAGAGATCTGCACGCGATCAGACAACGATGACAGTAGACAGTCTGAGATCCTAGACGGAAGCCATGAATGCGAACACTTTTTGTTTATCGGGGATGATGCGTTATGGATTAAGACGAACTTTAATGCTGCAACATAACGTCATGTTAAATGTTTACTACTCTAAAGTAATGCATATCAAGTATATACATGATCTCGTAAATGACGAACAAAACGTTTTGTGACTCTTTCTATTCCATGGTTGTTAATAAATTTGTCGTTGAAAAGATTCTTAGCAGAGGCGACATTCACGGATCGTCTTTCCAAATACTGTTACCTTAACGTATAAATCTAATGTTTTCAAAATTAATTACACCCAATAATTATTTAAATGGTTAATATTGTCATTCTTACAGCCACCCAAATATCCGCCATGTTCCTCATTGCGTGAGACAAAGATTTTTATTCAATAAAAATGAACTTTCAAATATGCAATATGAAAATGAAAACATATTGTTTAAATTAGAATTTTTATTGAAAAGTAATAAAAAGTGATAATAACTNCAATTTGCCGTTCCACTACGCATGCGTAAGACAGTTGTCTCAGTCCTGCCGTGTTTCTCGTTATTTTATGTCAAATTGGTTGGTCGTTATTCTAATCCAAAAAAGTTGAATTGTGTTACAATTGTGAGTCACGATGCCGCTAGTATAAAAAATGACAAAGTGGGAAGGGCCAAGTATCTTGTTATTCTCCAAAGTGTTTTGGCGGCCTTACCTTTCGAAATTAATTCAGTCATTCAATGTGTGTTTCTACATCATAAAAGGGAAGAATTGAATTGGTATGCTCATTGCAACTATGAAAACGCGACTCCATCGCAGTAAGGAACTTTTCATCCGCTATTACCGTTTTCTGGTTAATGTGTGCGTACCCTATATGTGTCACAGCGTAGCTTTTACAAAACGAAGACATCCACAGCTGGTCATTGCTGAAAATCGACTGTATTCAACAGCGGCGCAGCCCCTAAGCAAGTTCCCTACATATACCTGACCTTGCTGATATGGCGCTCGCAAACCGGCGTTCAAGTTATTTGAATTAATATGAAATGTTTCTTTGACTTTATTTGAACAGTTTTGACTTAAATCATGAAAGCGAATGTCTTTTCTAAACGGGCCGCGGGCATGTTTGACAGACACATAAACCAGTTCACGTACGAATCAAATGTCCATTCGCTGTAAGAACACATCCATAGCAATGTTACAGAGAAATTTACACACACGCGCCTGTGCGCGCACACACATATAATAATTACATTTCTCCATCGAGCAGGTGGTCTCTGGGGAGGCAAAACCCACGCTGCTCGGCAGTTTTGTGGACACGCTCTGTAGTGATATTGACGCGAGGTGGAGAAAGCTCAATAGCTAAATGTGCATATCATAAAACGTGGAGAGGGGTGGGATTGAAAGGAAACAGTTAAAGATGTGGGTGTCATATAATCTTTTCATTGCTATAGCAACGAATTGACCCTGTATTGGGAGCTGAAGTGTACCATTTACTGTTTGTGAAGCATTTTTGTAATTCAAGACTTCTTTTTGTAAAAATTATCAAAAAGTTAAATGTTGTTATTTCTGTTCTCAGGTTTTATAAACCTCTTATTGAAGTCACATAGAACATAACATTATAGCAGACAGTATACAATTTATCTGGCTCTAAGACGGTTGATTAATATTACACAAGCTCAAAATAAGAAATCGACAGGACTGTTATCTGTAAATGAAAAAACTCTTAAAATTGCAAGATCATGTAAGTCTTCGCGAGATGTCGCCACGTGTTTAAGGCAAGCACGTGATCACACTAACCTTTCTCGAAACTGTCCGTGGTATACCTTGTAGGCTGCAGGTGTTCTTGTAGCACACACATTCTGAAAAGGCAATCAAAGCAAGTGGCCTTTTCGAGTTAGAAATCCTTAGCAAAAATAATTCCTTGCATAAGAGAATTAAATGCATCCATTCCCTTGAACCACAATGTGTCGACAAATTCGGTTGCATCCGCTATCGTCCTTAATTTCGAAATCAAATGTATTGCAGAATCTAAATTTTGCTGCAATCAAAGATTGGATGAAACGTGTTATTAAACGCATTCCGACCAGAACTTACATATATTACAAAATTCTCGGGGTGCTGATTTTTTGTGTTTATTTGTTTACTTGTTTATTGCAAATTCACATAATAAAAACTGATAATCATTCGAAAACTTCATATACACGCCCGCCATGTTGGAAATTATTTAGTTATGTTTTTATATGAATAAGCTAGTTGATGTCTTCGAGTGAATGCTCAAGGGTCTGTTATTTATAAAGTGTATCGTACCATAATGTACACCACGGGTTTTGTTGTGTATTCGGTGGACACATGCAGAAATCTGGAAATGTCTCGACTGAATTGAATAGTCTATGTAATGGATTTAAAATCGATCGTTTTATTAATTGCAAGTTGTTCAACTGGGAAGACTTTCACGTAGCCATAGCAACCGACAGTCGGCAGTCATATCAATATGCAAGTGGGAAATCGTAAATCCACAGTACACGCCAAAAGTAACCAGACGAAACTATATTTACCCGTCATGACGGGTCGTTCTAATTTACTCCCATTCATTTCGTCTGGTTACTTTGGTTTGTACTGAACACCAGTCCGATCCACTCTCCTTCAAGTTGCAAATTATTCCAAAAGGTGGTTTTGAGTTTGTAAAATATTTATTATTTCCCTACTTATGCATTACGTGCTCAGTCCATGTCTTCACGCACAGTAAGTTGTCTTAAAGGTGCACACTAGCGTTGGAAGAACTTTACAAAATTGTTCTTGAGTGCATTGTGATACATGTTTTCTTTGATGGGAAAAGATTACGAAATGTTTGTAGTGATATTGCCTTGCAAACTTTGTATGCATGAGTTCCGTATTTTGTAACTATCCTGGTTCGATTTGTTTGTGTAGCCCGCGATGGTAAATGACTGCTTTCGTTTGCCTTCAATAAGTCACACTGTTCAAGAACTGTAATGCTTTTTATACCACAATATTAGCGTCCAATGGCAGATACAACAGTGTAATAACCCATTTAGTTATCTCACTGGTGAGATATTATTTTGGTGGGAAACCGAGGCCGGTTTCGAACCCGGGCCTCAAGAGCTTCGAATCGCCGACTTTACCACTACCACTCAGCGGATGACGTCATCGAATGTGAAAACAGAATACTTAAATGAGCACGTGCAACAATCGCATGTTCAGCAAAGGGAAGTGTACCGACATTTATAGCCCTACGCTATGAAAAATAAGACGCATAATTTCCATTAAAACGATATCTTAATTCAGTGAAATTTTTCTCTCGTGTTCTCTCACTTGTTAATCACCGATCTCCAATTTGAATGCGGTTATCGTGTCGTCGGGATCCTTAACTGTGATATGTATTTATTGAAGGATACACAGAACATACAAAGAAATAATAACAAAAACCCAGATCCTTTGACTTGAACATGATACTCAGTTACTATTGGTAACCTACTTTAGCAGACGATATTTTCCCCGTCAAAGCTTAGCATGATAAAATGTGTAGTAAGCTATAATAGTTGCTAAACCTTAATTTACAGATTCACTTTATTTCTATTTTGTTTAAATTTTCAAATGGTTTTGAGTAAAAGCATTATTCGACAAAATTAGCTCGGCTTTTCTTAAAGGGTCACGACCTCCGACATCGGGCCTCTGACATAGAAATTAGTTACAAAGCCGAGGCGAGTCGAGAAAGGTAGATCGATTCATTGCAATGTTTCTCGTTCAGTATGTGGTATAAATAGATTAGTACATGTTCTCAGTCGTTATCCCCCTTATCTAAAGCCCTCGTGGATTTTGCAGACCTCGGGGATAACGCCCCTCGGGCGAATTCTCCAAAATCCACTCGGGCTCTAGATAATGGGGGATAACGACTTCGCCAAGTAATAATCTATATCTATCACATAGCATGTCCTACCGAAGAGTAACAACTTTTCGTCCGTAGCGCTGAGAAATATTACTCCTCAGCAGTATTGGAAAAAAATGATGTATCCCAATATATGGCGCTACCTAGTGGAGAGATAGGTAACAATCAAGACGTGCATCTTGTTTGTAAGTATTCAGACACGGGCTTACATGTAAAAATCTAATGAAACACAATCTGACCTAAATTTTGCAAATCAAAACCATGCCAACGGCAGTTGCAATACCTAATGAAGCATGCGAAGTGCCAAATGGATATTTAACGAGTACAATATTCTTCTAAATAAATTGGACAAGCTTCGAAAGAACTCCGCTAGACTTTGCCAATCTTGGATGAACATTAGGCCAGAAGTTTTTAGCAGTTTAATCGAAAACTTGTCGCAATAAAATAGCGTGTTTGTCAAACTTTTGTAGGATTTGTATGGTGTTTGTTAATGAATTCAGAAATAGATGTAGATATACGGAATGTCAACTTGGGAAGGAGAATTGTTGTCTGATAGTAGTCTTTATGTGTGCAGATTGTCCAAAAACGATCTCGTATTGAAATACTATGTATCTCATATTGAAATCTGCCGTTCAGTTATCTAGCTTGACCACATTCAATTCACTTCAATGTCAACAGTAGGTTGAACAACGCGTACTGAACATTCATGAATGGCGTGTATTTGTTGTCACTTCAATGTTGTTGTAGATGCAATCCCATTTTACTTGCCACGTGTCAGGAGTTTCTTACTCCTCTGACCTCGGTCTTATTAGTGAGTGTATGCAAGGGTGTGAGTGAGTACCTAACCTGGCGTGCGTTCAGGATCTACCCTAGGACCTAGCTAAAATCTAGTCAAAGTCACGTGATCTCATTCAAAATACAAGGCACTATCTCACGTAATCGCGCGAAGTCTTGCTTTTTAGCGAGGTCCTAGCGTTACTGAACGGGATTCTGGTTATACATGTAGTTAGTTAGCGTCCTCTGGTGTCGTGCTTATACAGCTGTACTATCAGAAATATAGTTGATGGCACTTTAGTAACTGCGCACATGTTACGAAACTTATGAAATATTAAGGCTTTTTAACAGGGGTACGCAAATCTATTGCCGATTTATATATCGTGGGCTCTTCTGTGCATAATTATTTACATGTTATTATTTTTAATGTGTTCTAGTGGACGTGTTACATAAGTTAAACGTAGTTGATTGATTCAGTGTGATGTTATTGCACCTAGGTGTTAATTGTATAATTATGTAATGGACTTACGCAGCAAGTTGTCGCGATGTCGGCGACATGGATGGAGCACCGCATGTCGAGATTTTGTCAGGAGTTTGCCAGAATTGAAACGGATTATAGTACTAAAAATGAATCGATGTCTAGTCGTGGCATTGTGCGCCGAAACTTCGCATTTCGACGCTGTCGAGGATATTTTGAAAACTACGGTACCTTTATGCTCTTACATATAGATTATTACATGTTATCAGTCGTTATCCCCGGTAAATTAGAGCCCGAGTGGATTTTGGAGAACTATTTCCCTAGGGTGTCAGCCCGGAGGGCGATAATTCTCCAAATTCCACGAGGGCTCTAGATATTAGTGGAATAACGACTGAGGACATGTAATAATCTATTTATACCTCATACTGAACGAGAAACATTGCAATGAATCGATCTACCTTTCTCGACTTGCCTCGGCTTTGTTGATATTATAGTATAAAAATGCTTATTCACAACATGGAATAGGTTATTCTACGCGTAGAAATTACCATGCCACGTAGACTCAGAATTTTACGTTGCGCATACCCAAATGGGTAGGCGTTGACATATTGTCTAGTTTAAACCAGGATTACTACAGGGCAAGTTCGAAATCTGTTGCCGATTCCTATCAAACTAGTATGTTTATGAAGGTGCTGATGACTTAGTGAGCAACAAGTCAAACTATAACATTCATGAAAAATTAATTTTGTCTTTTGTTCAATGATGGCATCCGTTCAGTTCCTTCGGAATCTGCTCTGACAACAGATTTCCGAATTCTTTACTTGACTCGACTACCCCAACAGTGGACAGCGTAGTTACAGAGACGAGCTGACAGTCAGGCAGACTATTAGACAGACGGCGACTAGACGGAATGACAGAATTTCGAATTTCCGTTTTTCCTTGTAACAATAAATTATTGAAAGATATCTCCATTATCTGACATTGCAATTTCAGTTTGGCTCACAATATATGAATTATGCTGAATAATTGAAGTAACATTTGTCGGATTGCGCTTGAGCGAAAGTAACTGCGACGTTCAGTAAAATAATACAATACATATACTTGGCCGCTAAATACCCCGCCATCTTGTGTGTATTTCAAGGAAACCCACAACAAGCCATGTTACAGTGCAAAAACAATTTTCTTTACGGGCGACATCGTATTTTTATACTTTGCATGCGCGCATGCAGGAGGGGGGCTCGAGGGGCTCGAACGAGCGCCCCATTTGGCGAAGTTGGCAAAAAGGTCCGCCGATGCACAGTTCACAGTTCTGAAGGTGGCATCCCGTTTTTAGTCCTCCCCTTTTTGTTAGCAAAAGGTCCACATCATTGGAAATTCGAGCCCCCCCATATTAAAGGCTGGGTGCGCGCATGCTTTGCTCGGATTGATAACAACAAAACAGCTGGAACCCCAGTGACAGCCACACTATTCGGAGACTAAAAGTAACCCGCGCAACAAGCAACTCAACGCGTCGAATTTGAAGAAATCACGACGGCTCATTGCGCACACTTAGTTTTATACAAGCGGCTTACATAAAATTAAAATGTCATTGAACCAGTGCCTGCTGTCAAAAATTTTTTGATAACGCCACTTTGGTCTCACCTTCATCTGTATTGAGACTGGATAGAATGTCTAGATTTAGCGGAAGAGAGATTTGTGATTGCTTCAAATTTGAATCGGCAGCTAGTAATGCGACTATCGCTCAAGGACCGCGGTGTCTGTTCACGTTGTGAGTTTGTAAAAGTGAGAAAATCTCGATTCTTTATGTGAACACAGAGTGGAGGATAAGTACATATAAATATATTGGGTCTTTGGTAAAGAGAATCACAATTTTGTGCTCTGGCCCATTTCCAACATGGCGCCGTGCTGCAACTCAGCGATTGCAGTGTCATAAATTATTTCTCTGAATACTAATAAATGTATAACATCCAATAGCAAAGATGGTTGATCATATCGGATCAGAACATTATGCTGCGGAATCTTACGAAATGCAGTAAGCAGTAGATTGGAAATAATTGTTGACAAAAAGAAATCCTGAAATAAACAAACTATGCTTGAATCAAATTTCAAATCGCAAAAATTAAGACACATTGGCCATACAGAAGTAAAACTGGAAGCCACTAGAAGATTAACCAGCCGCGAGTGATAATTTAAACCTATTTTAATAAATTTCTTACCAATGCAGTGTATACACTGTTAGGCAGGGTCTTGAAGTCGCGTGTCTTCCATAGTTATTATGTAACGCATTGTCTTCAGATTCGAAGACTGGTGAGTCATATTTGTAATGAATGAAATCTTATAAAATTTCCATCAAGTTCTCTTCCGCCGAGAAAATCCTTTCAAAATTTTAGCTTGTATGTGTTCGAAATTTTAGCTTGTATGTGTACTTTATTTAGCAGAAGATTTCTGCACCTGGAAAGCTGCATTCAATTGTCGCAACATTTACTAGCAATCCATACACGTCATTACAGGTGTCAGAAAATAAGCTATAAATTATTCAAGCGTAACGGTCATAATTACCATGTATTGTTCGTTCAAATGACATTAATTTGAATGACGTCATACAATTAGCGACGAGCTCTCAGCAAATAATTGCCCTCTAAAAACAGAGTCATGTAATATTAAAGATACTCCTACCGCATTATTTTAGCTATAAAACTTTTAAAGTGGATTTTAACGCATGTAAGTCCAGTCGAAACTTAAGCCCAAATGGTGCCTTTTCAGCACAACTCCAAATATTTCCCAATTTAAAGGAGTTTAATATGATTATTCTAGTTCGATTTAATATTACTGGTGGCGCACTACAACCTAAAATGGCCTCCGTCATCATTGATAGTGACCGACAGCTGACTCAGTCCGTATGGGTAATTACTCAACTGCCGACATATATAATAAGATTTCTACGGAAATTTCGTCCACTTTTTCAAAGTACATTTAGTTTTACATACAATTTTGTAAAAATTTAAAGCAAAATAAAGCAAACACAAGCAGGGTCGAGTATTGTTAATGTCTGTATTTTAGTGGTATATTTCAATGAACGAAACTCATCTTGTGTCCTAAACCCGGCCGGTGAATATAAAGGGAAACGTAACTTTAACAGGAAATTTTGCACATCAGCAAAAACTTTACTAACACGATGTTTCCATACAAATCGAAACATTCGTTCAAACAACTCAAAAGTGATGGGTCAACAGTTTTATATGGTTTTCTAACAATTAAGACGAGGTCGGGGATTGCGTCACGATTCACGCTCGTAGAATTATCGATTTCTCATTCACGGCCTTGTTTTTTTCAACTTTCGCGGAACTCTAGTAGTCAGAGGTTTTGTTCCACTGTTGATCACACCAGTTCTCCACCCAGGGCGCCACCAGTCCTCCCACGAGCACTCCAAGCCCCTGTCGCCTAAAATACTAGGTTACGTAAGGTTAAGGGTGACCCTTCAAATCACAGTTTCTCTGAAAAACGTTATGAAAAACGCCAGTTTCACTTTCGTGCACGGCGCTCAAAAAGCTGCTTTTTGGAAACAAGAAGAAAGGTCCTTCAACGCATTTAAGAAATCAGGAGTAATTGTTGATCATCAAGATTTACCGACACCGGGGAATCTCGATACAAGAGACACCTTCAGTATTAATCGAATTTACTTTGCAAGCCAACACAAGCGTATACTACTCTTGGACAAGCTAAATTTCACGCATGCTCACTCATGTCGTCGATTTCCACATGTTGTTTGGAAGTTGTTGGTCCGTCGACTCACGGTCAAACCTGTCTCGCCACCTGGTGTCTGGTATACATCATCAATCTTGAACCAGCTTCATTTGTGTTAACATGGTGACACTGAGACCTGGGACATTTTGCAACAAAAATTTTAATATTAGAATTTACGGTGGGCGGGAAAGTTTATTTTCGACTTCAATGGTTTAAAAAGTGGTGACATGTTGATCATCATGTTTTTAAATTAAATGTTATTCACATATACATGTACAAGTACTGAGTTCAGGAACGATCAGGACAACGACTATTAATGCAAATTTCAAAGGCATAATTATGTAGGTGGGGCAGAGTCCCACACCGGTAATCAACAAAAATGGACAGCCAAAACAACCCAGCAAACTTTTTGATTTTATTATGTCTTCATTACTAAATCGTGTAGGGGGTTTGATACACAGCGAGACAAAGCAAAATGTTGAATTCTTAATATAATTGAAAATAATCGGCTGTATTTCAAGAGCAAGTTTTCCGATATGCAAATCATGAACTTTTCATTCAACGTCTCTAATTTATGGACTTAGTTCTAATTCATTTTCATTGAAATAAAGGCTCAGTTTTGTTTTCAAATATGTAACTAGAAAATAACATAAGCAAAAGGACTTCATAATCAAGATAACTTGTTAAAATTTAAGTGAACATTGCTGTCAGTAAACAAATTCTACAAATGCGTCAAAAATTCAGGGAACATCGTTGACTTCTTATTAGGACTATTTCATGCAACATTACACAGTTCCATGCTTGGCCACTTTTTCTATTATAATGGAGCAATAGGAAGCACCCCCTCTGGCGGATGAAGGATGCTGTAAGTGGGGCTTATTCCAATTTCAGAAGCTCTAAAACTGCATTCAAGAGCTTTAGCTTTGCAAAACCGGAGGCTCGTGGCGAAATGTCACCCTTCCGTATATGCTGCAATCTTATTTTCAGACCCTCTGGTCATGATCCACGTGTTTCTTTGTTCATCTGAGTCTGAGTTTCTTTCCAAATTAATTACAGTTGCAGGGTTTTCATTATGTTGTTATCGTCATGAGTTTGAACAGGTCGTTCTGCTATTTTTTTGTGAAATTGGCATTCACACGCGGCACTGTATCTGAGTTCGTTGTGTCGATACTGAAGTAGGGTCTAACGGCGATCAGAAGGAGGTTTCTCGGTAGCTCCATGTAAAACACTAACGCTGAATTTGAAACAGATGTCTGAGTCCGCATTGATGCAATGGGAATCCTTAGTCATCTACCTTTATGTACTCGGTTGGTGCACATGTTCACGTTATAGAGGCATGGAACGCGAAAACTCGTAAAAATTCCTGTTTAACAGATGGGGGCGAATCTACTTCTTGGGCAAGCTAGCATGAGAGTTTCTCACTTTAAATATTGCAAGAATTTCTAGAAAAAATCGTCAGATGAACAACAGACGAAATAAGCACTCTTTCATCCCAATACAATTTTTCAAATTCTCCGCCACTTCATATATATATATATATATATATATATATATATATATATATATATATATATATATGCGCAAATGCGCTCAAAGAAGTTGTCATAATTGTTTTATTTACCACAAAAGTTAGTTCTTGTCTGTTTGTTTGTTTTTTAACACCAAGTGCACCTTCTTTGTCGTCGTTGTCGTTTCACTGGACTGGCATACCTTTACCCTATTTTGGCAAACGAGGTGGCCTTTAAATTGCCAAAGGTGAGATCAGTTATGTTCTTAGAGGGCGCTACGAGCGCCTGGTGCATGGAACCGGGGAATTCCATCCAAGAGTCCATGTTTTCATCCACCATATTCAATTAGCTTAGAGAAAATAAATCAATTCGCAAACGTGTTACATGTAAGTCTCAGGGAGAACACGGATGTTAAAAGTGTGATCGAAAGATCCTAACTAGATTGTCAAATTTTGCAATTATGTCATCCTCAACAATTTCAGGGTTACAAACAACCGTTTTTCCTGGGAACCATCTATGCTCAGTTCTGAAGAGCATTTAAAATGTCGATGGTGTCAGTCACTGTCCGGTAATTTGCAAGGCAACGATCCCAGTGATTCGTCGTTCGCCTACGGCAACCTGATTTTCTAGAAGAACAAATTCCATACAAAATTCAACATGTAGGAAGATACTAAAATTTTGTAACTTTCTGTCTCAAATTAAAACTGTTTTCGATAAAGGACTCAAGAAATGTCGTCGATTTTCATGACATGTGGTTTGGCAGTTCTCGGTGAGCCTATTCGTTCTTGAGCCGTTCTGGCCACCCGGTACTGCAACTGGGGAGACTCCGGTCGACCTCGGGAAAGTCACCTGGCAGTGAGATCGGCTCGACTATGAGATTGATTTTTACGAGTAAGGGAAAAAAGAAGCCCAGTCGTCACTTGGCAGATTGCTTTTGATGACTGATATTATAAGTTAATGTTTTTTCGTCTAAAATTACCAGTGCACGTGGTTCCACGTGGACTCTAGAATGCAGTAACGCATAATACACACTTGTGATGGCTAACGAAGTGAATAACCCTCGAGAGTCACAACACTTGTGGTAAAGAATACGTTCTCACGCTGGCAACCAGCGCTAATTCAAGTTCACCGCCATCATTGGGTCCAGTGTTCAAACAGTACGGACCTTTTTGCATCTTCTCCTGCGCATGACTAGAATGTAGAATTGTGGGAAAGCCTTGCTTGCCGTGTCGCGGCCCAGAGTCATTGGAAATTTTGTCTGGTGCCCACGATTCTTAATTTCCATTAGAAATCAATTAGTAGGAAGATGCTGCCGTTGGTTGGTTACGCGGAATGGAAGTATACGTTAGCAACTTGACGTGCTCACGAATATGTATTCGATATTCGATATTATGTAACACACCGTCTGAGAAATCTCTCTGATTGTGTACTACAAAGCCAATGTAATGTTTTCTCAAGAAATTTAGATGAGTACGCCAATGCTAACATTAGTGCGTTTTTCCATCTTATGTAAAAGTCAGTCGCTTTGTGAAATGCGTTAAGCGGACCTAAAGCGTCTTTCATTTATTTTAGTAACCAAGCAAAGCTGTTCATGGTGCGTATGGAGACTG
The DNA here is from genome assembly GCA_002633005.1 of Phoronis australis. Lineage (NCBI taxonomy): Eukaryota > Metazoa > Phoronida > Phoronidae > Phoronis > Phoronis australis. Next base: position 167,119 of record NMRA01000514.1, read on the forward strand.
GAAGTGAATATCCTTTCATGCGCCTACTCCGAAGTAATGAATAGGGAATAATTTCTTTGCTAATGATGAAGTGCTATCGATTGCATTGCATACAGTCAAAACACGGTACGTAATTACAAATCTCAGGTGACTGGCTACAGGAAAAAGTAAAGGAAATATGAACTGGAACAAGTTGACTAGCGTTCGCTGTAACGGGAGAGACCACTTGACAATAGCCACATATATGTAGTAGTAGACAAGGGGGAGCGACAAGTGAGAACGCATCACTGGCAGGCAGCTGAGGTCCACTTTTCGGCAGTTTGAGTAAATTCTTTTTTTAAATTTCAATGTTTGTGAAGTGTGTTCACGTTTCGTCAACTCCCTGTTTAACTCTTCATTGGTAATTGATAACCCATAACCCATAAAGATTTACATATTTGACTCCACACAGGTGCACATAACATGCGCGCACCCAGGGGGGCTCGGGGGGCTCGCGAATCGAGAAACAAAAAGACCTAGAAAATGAGACAAAAGTCCACTAAACAAACACAAACTCGCAAATCAATGTGCTTCTCCCGTTTTGTTAGTCCGCCCGCTTTTTTGTTACCAAAAGGTCCACGTCAGGAATTCAAGACCCCCGATATTGAAGGCTGGGTGAGCCATGCATAACACGCACAACAGGGTTCTTTGTGCGTGGTAACAGTTTTTGTGAGGATCTTCAATCTTTACTTTCATAAGAGGTGACTTTTCAGTGAGCCATGAAAATTTTACATTTATGGCGGAGGTGCCTATGTTTAAGCCGTCGACAGTATAACGGAGAACCTAATTCTGAGATTTGTGTGACTTTTTTAAATCAACATATTGATCAAAACTGTGCCGAACCCCTTAAATTTAACAGTCCTTGCAATAAAAATCTAACCTTTTATTTTTTAGTTCTTGTCTTCGGCGCACGTGCGTAATTACGTACATGGTGCGTTTATTCTTCCCATATTTAATAGACAATATGGCGGACAAGTAAAATTTAATTTTGTCAAAATCTCCCAACAAATATAGATACTAAAACAGTGTTAGTCCACTTTAAGCTTGTTTTATGTTGTTATAACACAACCTTTTGTAAAGCGTCCGTAACATGCAGCAACGTAGTTTGCCTTTGATATTTAGAAAACAACTTTGGTATTTTTGTGCGAAATAGGAGAACATTTACCGTACTCCGGACACTAATCACAAATTCATATCTCTCCGCTTCAATAACTTGTTACCGATTTGAGCCAACATTATATAATATCTCAAAAGTTCTTAAGTCCCACATCAATGTGTCATCAATTGCATTCAATACGGAAGAAAAGAAACCATCTTAATTATACATTATGGGTGAGAAAGAACCAGTTTTATAATTTGGAAGAAAGTCATTATTCTTCAGCCGGCTAAGTACTTGACGCCAAATTATAAATCAAAAAAATTTTGGAAACTCACTGCAATGGCGCCGTTGTCTGGCTTCTTTCATGGGACGACTGATTTCCGTGAAAATTCCGCCGCTTCTCCCGAGGTTACCGTACATCAACTCACGGTTACTGGACCATGAACTCGACAACATGAATCTGACACCGCTGTACCTATTATTTTATTTTGATAAATTTGGTACTTTTCAGAAACTATTTTAAGTACCGTGAACTTTTTAGTCTATTTCTATAAAAATGAAATCAATAGAAATACCATTTCCTCACACCGGAAGTGATGCCGTACTGACCCAGCTACGAAACTGTCAACCGAGTAAATCCGTGATGAACATTATAGCAAAGATAAAATTGAATTTCAACGCCTTTTCATTAGTGAAGTTGCTGTAAGTGAGGTGCACCAAGTACGAAAATACAATAATCGACTTGCTAAATATATGTATATGTACCTCTATGACGAGATTAATTAAGTTTGTCACACAAAAATTGCAGCCCTGTCTTTCGTTCATTTGAAAATTGTTTGATTAAAAATCGCGTTGCTTCCTGTTTTCTCAAATACACTTTTGCTTTGCGAATAGACAACACGAGACTGCTGAATCGAGTTAAGATACGTAATTACGGTATTAAGAAAATCTCGAGATGTGGCACGAGACAAAAACGCAACAGTGGAACAGCGGTAATAACCGGAAAAATTTCTTGTCGACCACCTTCTCGAGTACCACTTTCATTTTTACCCAAACACCAGGTGAAAAAAATACTGTGACGAAAAATGACAGCTACACTTTATACTGCAGAGAGAAACCCGTAGTTAATTGGTTGGGCAAAGAAACGGATAAAGCCCAAAAAACGTGTCGAATTCCTAATACATGAAAGAACCTCTTTTCCTAACTTTTTCTTTCCTTGTCCATCTTTTTCTCTCTTTGTACAACTAAATGGATAATTGTTGGCAGGTGTCACCCCCCAGAATTTACGCCCCTATTTACATACCAAGAAATATTAAACGCTCCTGTTAGTTTGACACGCCCTTCTCGACGATTCCTGTTTCAAACCACGATAGGTCAATGGGGGAATCAACCATTGGTCGGACTTCAAAACCACTTGCTCGGACTTCAAAACGAGCCAGCTGGACTGCAAAACCAATTGGTCGGTGATCAAACGTGTTGTCCGGACTTCAAAACGCGATTGCCTCACACAAAAAAACTAGTTGGCTGGACCCGAAGCACGATGGTTGGTGCTATAGTCACTTGGCCGGTGATAAAACGCCACGGCCCGACTTCCTAAGAGACTCGCTATGAAAGTCTCGAAGGATTCAAGTGACATCTAGCGTTTATTTTTCGTACCCGTTGGTTTGTTTTGTTCAAATTCGCCGATTTGTTAGGCCATTGCGTTTGAGCACCGGCCATCCCGTTTCAGGTCTGGCCAACCTGTTTTTGGGTGCGGTCATCTGGTCTTGAGATACCGGAAATTGCGTTTTCATGTCCGACCACCACCGGCCATTGGATTTTGCAGTCTAGCCAGCTGGTTTTGAAGTCCAGGCAAGTGGTTTTGAAGTTCGACCAATTAGTGATTTCTCCCTTGTAGGTGTGGTATTGAATATTAAGATACATTGAACGCACTCTGGACGATCCAAAGTAACATGAAACTCACTGGAGGTGTTTTAAAACGTCGAAAGGAAGGAAAGCTTCACAATGGATATAGTGCAACGGTTACATCATGTTTTATTTGAAACTAACAAGAATTACTCTAATTAACAAACGTTCAATAATTCACGAACCAGAAAAGCACTTGTATGATACATGCCACGACGAATTAGTGAACTAAAGGGAATACACACATTCCGGGCTGTGCACGGGCAATGTGATTTTAACTTAAAAATGCATGGAAATAACAACTGTTTACACAACACATAATCCATTACAACAAAACTAAAGAAGTATATTTGGACAGGAGTTTAAAAAAACCTACACTTGAACTGCAGCTGGATCCGTTTACCTATTGCATTGCAGCATTATTGTGGTCCATCTAGTGAAATGTGATTTTCGACAAAATGAGATCGCGGATGATGTAACCTACGCCCGAAAGCAACGAGCTCGAGACTTGGCTCAAAGGCTAACCAGTCATTTCCCCTGAAATTTGAAAGACTGTCCGATGACTGTTACGCGATTGCTCAAATTTTGAACTCAGACTCGACCAAAGCTGCCGGCTTGGTGCCCTGGCTGGTGTGATCGACTGTATTGCAGCCGGATCCAAAAAGTGTTAAACTGGTGCACGTCCAACACAATTAAAACTTCAAGCGTCCTCAAAAGCCCTTAGGTCAGCCATCGATCCCTGTATGCTCCAAGGGCTGGAAGATCCTCCTAACAGACACCCGCAACACCCATTGGTTTCAGAGATCTCGATGTCCATGAGGTTGTGTTCGTCACCATCTTTATCATGTGAGGTTGATGGTTTATTTTCTAACTCCGACATAGGGTGAACAACGTTTGTGCCACTGAGGCCACAAAACATATCTGCAATACTACCTAAGGTCATAGAGTATAGATCTTTGCTACTGTATGCCAGAATAATGGCAGAAAATCCACGAAAACAGCAGAAAAACGATAGAACGCCATCGAATGCAACATTGAATGCCTGCGACGTGATGACGTTCTCGAGATATGCCCAGGTTGCTGCAGCGGCTAAGACTGCGTAAACGAGAAAGAACGACAAGTATACTGCAAACAATCTATATCCACTCGATAAGATATCGACTTTTCTTTCCTCGATATCCTTGCAAGAAACGAGTTTGAGCTCCTGCCCACCAAAAATCGCGGCGCTGGCGAATACAATGCCGCATATAAGGGTGACGCCTAACGGCAGCCAAAGTATTACCAAACTTTCAGTATTTACCAGAAGTTCACCTAAAGATACGAAACATGGCGAGTTTGGTTGAGACGTGACGACGCCAAGGAGACCACCCAAGCAATAAACAATAAAGAAAAGGATTAGGGCAAAGACTGACCACACCTCCGTGTCAGGACTCATGGTACAAATTAAGACTGCGATGGACATCATTGTCATTGTCAATAAGGAGGTCACGTTTGCCAACACCAGCAGTAGTTGGCGCGCCTTCAGCATGCCCACGCTATCAGATCCCAAATTCTGTTCCAGTAGTTCTAGGAGAGGGATGACGACACTTAAGATAAAGTCGGAGCACGACAAGGATGACAAACAGTAGTTGACAAAAGTTGAGAATTTTTTCAGTGCGAGAATGGTGGGGAAAATAGCCACATGTAATAGACCGGTTACGATAGCAAGGGTTAAGAACACTTTATTGACAATGTTCACTTTATCGATGAGATCCTGAGATAAAATGTGGTCATGTGTGTAAGCCTCTTCCGGTGTGGAGTAACACGTGTTTGTGGCCGCATCAGACATCTTAAACACTCTGTAACACATAAACGAAAATGTCTCATCGAAAATATAATTTCATGAGGCAGATATAAAATGCACTGCTGCTCGAGTAGAAACACAGGCCAAAATTCATAAAAACAAAGCTTCTTGGGACTATTTTGGAGGACTCTTCTGCCTGAAGAACATCTACACTTTTCTTGTGGCTTTATCTTAAGCCATAGCGTATTTTCAGATTGGAGACAGTTCACAAGATTTCCAGCATTAGCAAAATTTTATGCCCTGCTTTCACTGTACTACAGAGACCCTGTTAGGAAAACTTTGTTCGTGGTTATTCAAAACTAGCAGGGGGTTGCTATCTAATACCTTAATCAAGTTGTCAAGCTGTGTTTATTTAATCCGGGTTAAATAAAAAACTTTAATAATGCCCAGCAACAACTACCAGTCAAATCTAAAAAGTAGATTGTCTGTGATTACACTAACAGTCAGTGGATTCACAACCGTCCGCAAAATCGAAGGACATTTTGCACAACACTTATCTGGAACTCAAATGAATCACGCAAGTTTTCGCAAGATAGCGCCACGCACTATAAGTGAATCACGTCTTCCGTCAATGGAACGTAGCTTGACAATATTTTCATTTACGTTATGCAACTGCTTTAATTTTCAAACACAACAGACTACAGCAAAGACGTTAGGTGGCCAAAGTATCCTAGATCTTGTTTTGGTGATTTTACATGAAATGGGGAAAGCAGCAACGTGGCGACTGATCGCGTGAGACCGAACATTAATGACCTCTAGAGGATGCAAAGTCAGTTTCACTTTTTTCTGAAAAGCCTCACATTCGGTTTCATACTTTGTGCATGGGTAGTCTCCTATGCAACTCGCTGCGAAGACGAAATACCTCTTGGTACACAAGAATTCCATATTGTTACCTAAAAGTCTCTTAATGGTTCCGTCAGCTGGTTTTGTTGCTGTTTCTGGTAAACCTCCTCCGTGAGAGAAAAATATTCAATTAACTGCACGTCCTCGCTGTATGATGAAGTGAGTCCTTGGCTTCGAGGTGAACGATTTCTCCAAAGTTGGCTATAATTATTTTCTGAAAGGTACAACAGACACTGAAAAAGCTATGAAACGTGAACAAGTCTTTTTCGAGTTGATCGTGGTTGCAGGTTGTATTTTTAATGTAAAGATGTTTAAGATTCCACTGCACTTATGTCTACTAACATGCTTGAATAGAATTTATTGTCCTTGTTACCTGAACAAAAATGGACACCAGGAAGTAATAACCAGAAATTTTCTGAGCACGTTTCTTGAATAATATCTGAAAGAGTTGAATCAGAGAAGATGTCTCAAATGGTTGGTGAAATAGCGCGCATCTCCTCCCTATACATGTACATATTTATTCAATAACTAGGCCTCCGGCCCTTGTTACAATCAAATCATCAAATACAATAAAGGTAAGTGTCAAACACTAGAAGTAAACCGAATTCTTCTTCGCTTGAATGCGAAATGAACATATTTACATGTTGACCATATAAGATCTTTTTCCTCCATAGTCATGAGTCTGTGGAATTTTGTAACATTGGGATTGTTGTAGCTCCATGCAGGCAAATATCGTTTCCTAAGGTCATCGTAGAATGGGCATTCGATAACAAAATGATATTC
>NMRA01000514.1:174354-245780 GCA_002633005.1 Phoronis australis
TTTTTTAAGTTTCCATAATCCCTTCTAGCTTGTACATATAGAGTTCGGCAAATGTTTTCTCTCAGTGTTCCAATACTGAATCTAAAATTACATAATTTTTGCCTAACGACAGCTCTCATCTCCCTACAATCAGCGTCAAACCATTTGGGAAAACTAACTGGGTTATAAGATATGTTCACTTTTGGTTTTAACATGTCTGCAGCACATAATTTAATGGCTTCCATTAAACTTTCTACACTTGAATCTATGGTCGAGGGTAAATGACTCTGCACGTCAGCGAGCAACTGATCCACCTCCGGGCTCGACCAGTTTTCTGCATATCTTAGGCTCAACCCCTCGTTCCATTTATAAACATTTTCATTCTGTTCACCTCGAGCCCAGTTGTTTTGCTGCGTCTTACACATACTAAAAATCAATGGAAAGTGCGCAGTCGATTCACATATTCCACCGATTTCAAAACCATCCACACAGTACAATAAATCCTTGCTCATCATGACATAATCAACAACACTAGATCCATTATAAGTTACACATGTTACACTACCAATGTCTGCATCTTTCCCTACTCTTCCATGCAGAATTCTTGTCTCATTTCTTTGACAAAAATCTAATAATTCTGTACCTAACTCATTTACCTCACCATTATCTTGTGAGGTCCTACAACACAGGCGATCTTCTACATAACCAACACAATCATATACATATTCTAAAGGAACATCGTGAAATAAGATATTTAGTTTTCAAGCAAAGTGGTTTCCCTGTTTCCATGCATTTGGTTGTTAGCAAAAACCAATTGAAAGATGGAGTTCGTTTGACACTAAATTCGTGGAGTACCGGACAAAGTGTTGAAAGGGGTTTGCCAGCTCTGTTAAAATTGAGACTCCTGGACACCTGCTGGTGCACTAAAGGGTCTGTTTGGAACAGAAATTATTTTCTGTTCCGGTATGGAAATTTCAGACACGTCTTGAGTGGTTGGATAACCCAGTTCATAATTCACGTATTAGGGTAACGGAAATGCTCTTTGCATAAAACAAGAAATGACGCAAATCCATTATCTTGACTCTTCAAAGATCATTTGTTTGAAATAAGGGACGAGTCAGAGAGCGATGACTGATGCTTTTACTACATTCGCACATTAATGAAATGAACAAGTGACGTAACTACTGTTACCTGGCAACTACTATTCAGGCAAAGTATCTACCAGAGCAATGAGCACTTGGAAGTTACATATAAAAAATCACGTGGCAAAACTGCAAAGTAATTCTAGTACAAGATGATCACTTACTTAGAGACGTGGTAGGTTGGTTGCAGACGTTTCGACCTGGTCCTCCATGTTTTTATCAATGAAAGGCGGGAAATCCCTCATTCGTTGATAAAGACCTGACGGACCAGGTCGAAACGTCTGCAACCAATCTACCACGTCTCTAAGTAAGTGGTCATCTTATACTGCAATGCCTCTAGTGACCAATGACCAAACTTTTCTACAGAAAGTAATTCTAGCTTGGGATTAAAGATTAAGAAAAAATCGATCACCAAATTTTGCCAAATTGATGTCGATTGGAAATAGTATTAATATCAGAGTGTGTGGTCAGCTACAGGTTTTGTAAAATGTCATGACCTAGGGTTAAAGTACATAATTGGTCTTGATGTGATACTTGGAAAGATTGTTTGGTTTTAAAAGCATCAAACTACATGTAGGCCTGATAAGGTTTTGTATTATCAGGAGTCACAGTATTTGTTATAATATCTGTTTTATCAAGTCCCGAGTATTAAGTGTGCCTCTTGGACGCCGAATTATGGTTTTCGTGACTTTCCGTAGATTTCGTTTTCAACCGTATAGTCATGATGGTGGAGCTTATCTTGCTTGTTTCTACTGCATTGTTACATTCCTATAAGACTATACTATATGCACACGTGAGGTGACCAAAAATGTTTGTGTTCCTAGAGGAACTTGACAAGTAAGATATAACGTTGGTATTAGGTGAAAGAAAAAGTGACGTAATTAGTTATAGGTCGTGTACAGGCATACAAAGGTGTACTAATTACCAGGACTGTATTAATTACGCAGTCGATATGATATTGATTTTACACGCCTGCATCATTCGTTACACTTATTCATTATACCTCATTTCCAATCTAAAAATTCCTATGTGGAAATGGAAATTTAATCAAATTCCGCGTATTACCAGAAATCAATAATTCCAGTTTATCGGTGGCTCCATTAAAGTTTGAGTTAATGAACACTGTTTCATGAAACGTGCCCTGTTATATGTAGTCTAGCCTAGCATTAGTAATACTACTTCTAACTCAAGCCCATAGGCGGATCCAGGATATCGACCACAGGTCTCGAAGGACAAACCATGTCGGGACAATTTTGGTAGTACCCTACCCCCATCTCCTAGGGGCTAAGAGTTATAAGGTCCACGGGCGTGGGGTCTAAGACACTCCCCAATATTTGCTGGTTCACATTATGGCAACGGTATCGGGTATTTGGGTTGGATCTTGAGTTGCACTAAGAGGGACCCCAACGTCGATGAACGAAGGGGTATGTGCGTGGTGATTGGCAAAGTTGAACAGATGGGACATTGACGTGTCTAAAAATTTGAAGAACACCACCTGGAGATTGGTTGGTGGGAACTGAGTACTCATGAGTTGCCGGTACTGGAGGTTAATGTGAAGGCCCATGATTTGTCGGTGGCGCTTTTATCGACGCCCAATTCAAAATGTTAGGTTCGCTTATGCTGTCACATCCGATACTGTGCTATCGTACGCAGTCTAATTCTACGCGCACGTGAAATTAGGTTGGCCTAAGGCCATTGAATGAAGTTGTGGAAACTACGCTGCTCCCCGGTGACATTAGAAAAGAAATCAAAGCGGCATGCTACCCATTTGGAAACAATCATAGTGGCCACAGTGCAAACATAACTTGTTATTAAATAGTGCTGGTAATCACTTCTGCATGAAGTCTGTTTAGCCATAACGAATATTATTGAAGCTTTGCTAAGAAACAAAACGTACACCGTGATATATTTCATTAAGCTCACTCTTCACAACATTTTTTCCTAATAGTACCTAATCAGCCTGGACAAATGACCTATTTCATGGAGAAGCGTGTAGTTGCGTTGTACATGGCGTTGGTAGAAATTTGGTTAAGTACTCATTTGTCAAATGTTCTTACGCGACTAGGGTGACGTTTTCGTTGGACTAGCGTAGAATAGTTTGCCACTGCGAAGGCACGCAAGCATAGAGTTGGGGAAAAACTGCGTGTTCCTGCGTTCAGTGCTTTCCGCCGACAGTACGCGAAAAAAAATAACCCTGTTCAATTTTTGCCGTCCGTCTCGCGTACCCTGTGCGTGATGCCAAAAATGAATCCAATGTAAACACAACGTAGTGCAAGCTCGACTTACTTAGTACGCCATAATTGTGATTACGACGCAGGTCCGTTGTGGAAACCCCTTAATAAGAGTTAGATAAGTAGGTACCTTTACCATTGGCCTTGTTCCGTATTCCCATGAAGGAGAAGTAGACTTGAAAAAATGGAATTCGCTATAATTGCTTGGGACTATGCTCGCAGCATTAAGGGACCTTGACCTTGAAAAGTCAGCTTGTAGTTGTTGATCTCAAGCGTTATAGAACTACCATTTTAATTTGATTAAGTATTGGGCAGTTTGAGAAGATTTTAAGACTATAAGTGATCTCAAACCAGAGTAAGTTTTTGTGCCAGGCTCCAATACTGGAATATTAGACACCACTGGTGGTTCACTTGGACTTTTTAAATACGAAAGTCACAAATTGTCAAACTTTGAAATGCTTTGATCCAATAGTTTTTAGAAATGAGAAGTTACTTTTGTAACAACAAAATAACGTTGCCGTCTATCTGAAGGCTCTGAGTTTGATGGTTATGAATTTCGCACTACTCCACAATTCTTTTTTGCCAAAAACATTTAGCAAAGCTTACGGCTTCTGTATTATGACAGCCAGTGCGTACTACCGACCAATACTGAAATGTTTGTAACGACTTTACATGGCTGTAAATTATACACGTGATCTCATTTCCTCGTATTCTCGGAGAATTTGTCGTAGCTGGTTTTCTTAAGACAACAATTTTGTTTCCGTTTGAAAAAATCTATATGATAACTACTGTGCTACTCACTTTAGCCGGTGATAATTTCTCTGTGATCCCTCTCAGCCAATAATACCGACTTACGGGTAAGGCGAAAACGTTGGTGGTGATGGAGTGCTTCTCCAATGCACTACGTCGGTAATGCTCTAGGCACAAGCTATTCTGAACTTTTTGCGGGTAGCGAAAATCGATGCGTGCGCATCACAAAGCATAGAATTGTGGGATATCGCATCTCTAATCCAGTGTCCAGAATACGTATCACGCTATCTGCACGGAAATTTTATGGTTGTTTTTAGGTAGTCACTACATGTAGCTGTTTCTTCATATATCAATGGTAAATTAAGCTTGTAGCTAATTGAATTACTACTGAGCCGAAGTGAACGTAACATGTCGTAAACCTACGAATACCGTCGTTTCTGCTCGGGATGACCACTATCCCATAATCCTTTGTTCATGACGTCTGTCGCATTGCGTAAACCGTGTGAGAGCAAGGAAGGTTGTGCGATTTGACCTAATTGAGAATCCATAGCAACAAGACTCTTCAGATGGTCAACGTCATTATATGATCAATCGCTGAAGCGTGCCGTCTATCGAATAACGATAGGTTCAGATTGCACAAGTGATTGCATGTAACTGCCTTGATGGAAGGACACGCTAGCTTTGAATAATTGCTATGAGGTTTCAACGACAGTGGATTTTTACATGTGCTTTTGAAATTATCGACTTTCACAGAGATATACCCTAGACCTTGAGACTTAGGGAAGAAGTTGAGGATAGTTTTGTTGATTTTGTTCGAGAAACTTCTTCTCGCAAACATGTCGTTTTTATTAAACGGCGTGAATATGAGTCTGCATACCTGCATGGCTTAGTCTTCTCTGGACACAAAAACAATAGAACGAATGTAGAGAAAGCAAAACCTATGTAATTGATCGGTTTTTTGTTAATCCTTAAAATGAAATAATAACACGTACGATAAATTGATTATGCATTTTACGATAGGCTAAGTGTAACCACACGCTATGTAAAAGTATCTAGTATTCATGATCATGTGGAGAAGTTCTCGCTTACACTGGTCACTGTTCTGATTCCCTAAGCTCCAGACAACTATTATGATGCCTATTCAGCACGCCTTTGGTATTGAGGTAGATCTGAGCTAATGAAGTGGAAAGGTAATAGCTAGCACTACTTTCTTAACAATGGTGGTTGTTATTACACCCAAGTTGTGTTTCTCTGCCGTTTTCATGGAATTAAAGCCCGCAATGTGGAGAGTGGTTTTAACGTGGTACAATTTTAATATTACAAAAGACTAAAAGTTTATTTGTGTTGATCGTGACAAAGGGCCATTTCCCAAAAGAAAGTTGGTTTTACATATGTTTCATACCTGTTTTGATTACTTCATTTTTAATACTCCTGTCTACTTTTTTTTCTTACCGGTTAGGGATGCTATCTTTTCATTTTATTTTTAAACGAAGTATGAAAAGAACTTAGAAGTCAGTTATGAACCCATCCCTGAATTTTCCAGATTACAGCTACACCAAACATGCCACAGTAAACAAAACTACACGTGTCATTAGTTCAAGTTCAATCTTTATTTGAACTCAAATCATGAAATATATACAAAAGTGAAAATATGGTGATAGCCAAACTGCAGATTTGGAACCTCTGGGCAATTTTGGTTGCAGTAACTATATAACTATCCTAGCTTTTCCTCAGTCATAAAAAATGAAATCACAGCTCTTGCCCACCGATAAACCTCATTCACTGCTTGCACTCTCTCGTTGACTACAAAGCTAGTCATCTTCTTGCTTTCACAGGTGTTCCATTACAACTACAAGCTGACTATTGAAATTGGCCCATTTCCGCGAATATCAGTTTTCCGGTTAGTGTACTACTCCTCGAGTAAAGTAGTTCGGCATTCTCTGAGCCATGAGCTATGTTTTAAAAGTTATTTACATCTAATTTAGTCACTGTGTGCTGTTTATAGATGTTTCAACGTAGCTTAGTTGTATATTAAAATAATAATCAACGTGATATTGTTAACCCTGATCAGCGTTTGTAATTCCACCACGCACAGTCGTTTATCTTTAATCGTACCCAATGTTCGTAGTTTTAAGCTTAATAGCTCATCGATTTTTAAAAATCGAAAACCAAACTTGGTTGTTTTTTCCACCTGAACACAGCTGTGGTATTTGTTTTTAACGAAAACTGTTGGTTAATGCATTTTGAAAATTCGCCAGTATATACAGGCATAGTTGTTTACTACAGTTTATGGTCGGGTAATTACACTTAAAGGTAACTGTATTTTATTCTGAATAAAGTTTGGATAGTTTTCTATGAGTTTTTGATTAATTCCACAAATAATTCAACATCAAAAAGTAAACTTGTATCAAGGAGTGTAGTAGTATAGGAGAGTTCACTTGTGAGTTCGCTGTTACCGCTACTACTAGCGCCGCCAAGTGGTGAACAAGCTACGATCAACCAGGAAGCGCCAAACAATGGGGACGGACGCATTTTGCAGTGCGATAAATTGCATGAATTCATCCACGAAAACTGTCTGTTGTCTGCAGTGTAGGCTAGACCTACTGGGCAGCCGGCGGAAGAGGACTATGATTAACGTACGATGTGATCGTCAGCTTTTTGGATACTTGCAGTCCATGTATTCCAAATCAAAATGTCACTTTAACGATCGCAGGGATAATTTTAGGAAAACATTCCCATGGCCATGGGTGAATATGAATCGTGGTGACACGGCCATGGCACAATCACAGCCACAGGCCACAGGGCCTTTTAAGTCTTTCATTAGTCAAGTCAGAGAATCTGTGGGTCTCGGTGAAAAGTTGTGCAGCCCTTAAAATATCCGTGGATCGACATTTGAGTCCTAGTTTTTTTAGTTGACACCAAGACGCTTTTGTCTCTATCACAATCACAGTACGACAGGACTTCTGTAGTGTAGTTTAGTGTAGGCTACCAGTCTCTGTGAACCTGGTGAGTATGAGGTTTGTTCCTGAGTCTCTCATTGATTTCTGTTCAGGTGCAAGCACTGGGAGCCGACCTTATGAATAGAGTGCATCCTACTTGTCCAAGAACTGCAACTTATGCTCTCATCACTTCGAGGAGTCCATGTTGATGAATGAAGAACAAGCTGGTATTGAATGCAGTGCCCGAGCAGTATTTGATGTCCCCAGTCCACCAAAAATGAAGACGTCAAAAAGTTCTACGGAAATTATGTTACAGCTGTGGAATAGGCTTTTTGCATTTCTGATTATCGTCTCACAAAGCAAGTACTGGAACATCACGTGTAGAAAGGACAATTAGTCAAAATCTGGTTTTCGTATTTTACTAAGGTTGATCAGATTGAAACATTTTATGAATGGTTAGCCTGTGATTTGAAGAGAGCCAAAGTGAAACTGATGGGTCTTTTAGAGTCTGAATGGTGGGCTGACATTTTGTTAAACCCAAGCTATCCATATCATTTTGCTTCTCAATGACACTGAAACACCTCTGTGAGTAAATTAGTTATCAGCTTCAACGCATTTCGTTGGCAAAAAGAGCTGTTGTTTTCTAGTGAATAGAGAGTGAGAAGGTTGGTTAGATTTTCTTGTTGTATTGGTGTATGTGTTGCCTATTTTGTACGTTTTTGGAGATTGTGATTAATTTAAGCTCCAGTTGTGGCTAAGTAACAAATATGATCTTGTGGTCTAGCTTTAGCTTACCTGAAATATTTACTGTTATTGATAATATGAACAGTGGGTATAGAAAATAAAAATTTTAGTTTTATCATCCATTAAAAGTCTTTTTAATTCAGTTTTGTATGAAGTTGTGTGGCTAGTGAATATTTTGATTGCTGTTCAGCACCTCTTAACTTTTTTGTCATGACATTTTGAGCTTGGACTGGTTATGGTGGGGATATACTCAATGTGGGGGGGGGCTCGAATTCCCGACGATGTAGACCTTTTGCTAACAAGTGAGTGGGCGGACTAAAAAAAAAAAAAACGGGGACCACCACTGTGAATTGCGCGTTTCCGTTTCTTTAGTGGACTTTTGTCCCATTTTCTCGGACTTTTTGTCTCGTTCAAGCCCCCCGAGCCCCCTGGGTGCGCGCGTGGGAGAGTGCAATCGAGTTTACCCTATGCTGGAATGTCTAAGAAATAATGGGATGTTCTAAAATTATATTACGATTTTGTGGTAGTGATGAATTGCTTTCTTCTTCTTACATGTGTAACACCCACTACACCAAACAATCATTCACATTGTTAGTATCCTGGTGCATTGAATAAGGAACACATGCGAAATTGGGTGGAGGTGAAACCAGCAGTGAGCTGGGAGCAACATGTTTGTCAATGGTCAGGGGAGCAACCAAAATTTATGACAATGGGAATGGCTCAACACCCATGTGGCATACCCCATTGGTTTTTACCTGTTTAGCACTCCTCCCATGTAACCCCCCTGGGAGATGGTCAACACCCATTTGGCGCCCACATGGGTTTTGCCTTGTACCCCCTTAGCTGTCACCCGTGGGGAATTACCCTCTGAACCCCTAGGAGCAATCATTCAAATTTTATTGTCCATGGAGGTATGAACTGTTATAAGGAAAGATAATTTGCCTTGCTAAGAACTCAAACATGAAACAAAACCTTGATAGATTTTGAAGGGAGTTTCAAAAGAATAAAAACAAATACACTTTAATATTGATTAAAATACACATTTTCATTTTCATTCGATTATAAGTGGATGTTAGTTTACGTATTCTAACCATTTTCAATCACACAGTAATTTTATTGCATGTTGAACGTCATTAAAGGATGAATTCATCAGTGTTTACATTGTTCAGACTGCGCTCCTAAGTAAGTATTGATTATTCACCGCTTGGAGCGCTAGTGTTTCGACCGGTAACCATTGCGGCGAATGGTAAAATGGCGGAGTGAACTCTCCTATACTCGTACACTCCTTGCTTGTATTCTCTAACGAAGCTAAAAAAATACCGGCTTGGAGCGCTGGTTCTCGTGACGTATTTCGCGGGGGCAAAGTCGGTGTCTTGTGTTAGTTTGCAGTCAAGTGGTGCTCTTCGTATTGTCCGAAAAAGAAATTTTAGTGTGAAATGTCGGGTCTCCAGGGAAACTGTACCTGTTTGAGCAGAGGCATCACAAAGTTATACCCAGTCGTCGTCATCGTCAGACGAAAATTTGCCGGTGCAACCAGTCCGTATCAACAATTTACACTGGTGCACTGTGCCGTGGGCAACGTGGGCTCTAGCCAGCCAGTAAGCTAGCTGCTAGCCAATACTCAGCCCTGTAAACTTGAAGGGTTGGTTAGTTACCGGCTATAGACCTAATTCACGCGGTAGACATTAAAATACAAAGCGAGGCTCACTGCGATAAACAAAGTGGAGGTTGACATTGCGTGAGTTCAATGGCCAAACTTTCGAGTCTAACCCGGTTATTAAATCTTAAAAATGTGTCATAATTAACCATAGACACGTAGAAAAATGCATTAGATAACATATCAATGCACCAGAGAGTTGTCTGACGAAAGGGTGTATTTTTTCGGAAAACTAGGCTCGAAACATGAAAAGTAAATATAACCAAATTGCGGCGATCGTAGTGCTAGCTAAATGCACGGTTACTTTTGTCTTCTTGCCTGTAAATTGTTGATAAAAATGCTTTCTACACGAATCAGGTCATCTGCTTGACGAGTTGAAGATATATTCGACAGTGGTGACTCATCGCATTTTACTGTCATGTGGAATTAGTCACATCTGGCGTGCGTTCAGTAGACGCTAGGACCTACGCTAGGACCTAGCTAAAACCTAGTCAAAGTCACGTGTTCTTATTTAGAATACACGGCGAAATCTCACGTATTCTCGCGAAGTCTTGCGTTTTAGCGAGGTCCTAGCGTTACTGAACGGGAGGCTGGTTTAATTTGTTGATCAAGAATATTAACATCAAGCATTGCCTAGGTCCTGGTGAGGTAGGGACTATACCGGGACTAACAGTTGAATTGTCATTGATCTGAAAGAATAATTGATGTTATTAAATATATTTTCATTAAAATAAATAACCAGACTGGTAACAGAAAATAAAAATTATTTGACCATCAGTTCTGCTTTCTCGGTTTTAATCCTGAATTATTTCGTCTATTTCATGTGTTAGGTTTCAAATGTCAATGTGGACCAAGTTGAATTTTAAAATTAAAACACCTAATTCGTTCGTCCAAAGCATAACCTCGTTTTAGAGCTTAATTTCAGTTAACTGGACAGAGCAATCATAGTTATCATCTTTCCTCAGGGGTCTCGTTCATCCGAGGGGAAAGGTGCCTGTGCGTTCTGAGAGGGGAATTTTTCGTCGAGTGAGGAGAAAATCTACCTCCCGATCACCATCAATAGCACCTCCGCCCTGTTGCAAGCTCTCATAGGCTCTGTCTCAAATAGCATTTTGTTCTTTTTCAAATTGTCACCTGTGTGGTTACAGGTGATTTGAACTTCGGAGAGACATTTTCAATTACTAGGGGAATTTTAAGGCCTCGTGGGAAAATATTGCGTTATTTTTCAATATTTTTGAGAGGGGAATAGGACCGATACTCGGCCCCAAAATCGAGGGATTGAGAGCCCTGTCCCGGCTTTTTGGAAAGAAAAATGCATCACGTTTCAACCCCAGGGGTGAGAAATAACATGACCGTCGGACTCAAAACATGACAGCCGGCCCTCCAAATCAGACCGACTCGCCACAAAACAGGACATACGGGAATCAAATGGGACTGCTACACCAGAAAATGGGACTGACGCACCTAAAGACATGAACCCGTAGTCGTGAAAATACAGCCTGGCCGGCCGACGATTGTCCAGCTGTTGCTATGATGCTCAGCAACCGATCGAGATGCGACAAAATATGATCTAACTTTTCGAAAACATTTACAAATTTTACACGGACATATTTTCCTTCGTCGCCACGTATGGCAACGACCCAACGCTTCCAAATCTCAACGTCATCAGGGATTGTAAAACAGACAGTTGAGTGTCCGTATTTTTTCTAGCCGTTCGAGCACACGGCCGAATACAACTATGCCGATAAGCCAACAAAGCTACCGCAGGGAGCCCTGTTTTGGAACGCGCCTCCTGTCTGCGTGAATTAGGTCTACAGCTTTATGAAGGCTATCGTACCACTGTGTGTTGAGCTCTGTTAGACCCCGAAATTTCACACAGCCTGTTGACTATCCGGATATAGTTGACTTATGCTCGTCACGTCGTCGTAAATCTAAGGCTATATCAACGTAAAACTAACGGACCGGTGGGGGTGCATGCAAAATCTGGCAGTCACCCGACAATCACCTTGTTCGTTGCAGCATTTTAAGTGGAAAAGAATGAACTAAACGTCATTTTGTAGCATCATTCGCCTCCTTTTGTAACAAAGAAGTGTGTCGTCCGTTTCAAAAACAGTGCGCTCGTGGCACGGCGCACACGCCATTTCCTAAAAGTTGAGACGTCTCACGGGAGATTATGACAGCTTCGCAGCACCAAGGTTTGTACTAAAATTCGGTTTTCTGGTATAAAAGTACTAAAAACTTGTAACGAAATAAAACAAGTTCCTATAATTTGTTGTGACATGATCCCAACCTAGGTGCCGGCAATGAAGAACACTTGATAAAAGAATCGGGGGAAAAGAAACTGGTAAAGGGCAGGTGACGTAATCGCAAAAAGCCGACTCAATAGAACGTATCACAATTTTAGCAGCAGCCGATTAACGATCGCCAACTTTTCCAACACCGGTAAATACTTAGTTTACTCTAGGAACCTGCTTCTTAGGTTTACTCAAGGATGAGATTAGTTTTAACGACATTAGGCCTAATTTTGAGTCAGATTTTATTTGTCCAAACCTGTAGGCCTACATTTAGTATACCGGGTACAGCTTTGGGCCAAGGCTTGGGTAACCCGCTAATGGTATGCGATCGATGACCATCCCTTAGGAAGACCTTTTTTCGAAGAGTTTGAACAACCAGGTGCCATACAAAAAGGCATGGCGAAACTTTTACAGCACTGTGGCAAACAATAAAAAATAAGGACGATTGATACAATGATAAATTACGATGTAAACTCTTCCAAATATGGCATAAGCAATGAATGTGAGCAACGTCACTGACACATCAGTGTTTTGACCATGAATACGAATCGGCTTTTGTTTGGCGCGCAAGTTGAGCAAATGTGAGTTTTATTTGTATGTTAGAACCGATTAACTACAACATGAATTTGACTACAGTCCCCCTTTAATTGGGTTTTGCTCGCACCGGACAATGCGGTCATTGCAACTGCGAGTCCGATTCTGGCGCCGCGCTCTCTTTGATCCTGGTAAAAGCCGCTCAGAAGGACGAGTGGTGAAAAGTCACGCATATCTTTAGAAATGTATGACTTTCGTGTAAGCGTATTATTTACGGCATGATGCACTAAACATTGTCCACCTCATACTAATCACCGATGCATTCGTTGACTGTTTTATCAGGATTTAGACGGAGTAAGAAATCGACAACACTAGAAAAGGAACGGAATTTCTTCACGTAAACAAACAGTCATGATAATGCCTGGAAGTGAAGCTTCACAATTTGACTCACTCGCTAGCACCCTCGCAAAAACTATGAACGTTTCATGCCTTCTGCAACCTGAGCCCTCAGTGTATTCAGGAATCCACAGTGGAAGATGGCGGTCCACTGCCTCATTGAATCCAGGGAAAAGACCACTACCTTGAGAGGTACACCCAGTGTCGAAGCCAGTGAGACGGTTGAGAGCAGATTCTACTTTGAGTCACTGAGTATGTAACCAGGCTAAAGAAAAACTTCAAAAACAGCACAGTGATTTATTTCTGGATTCAGAGTCATTTCGGAACAAATTTTTGTCCTGGCAAAAAGTTGGAAGCAAATATGGCAAAAGGTTATTAAGATTTGCGAACTTTCTTCAACAAGTTGTGCTTGTCATGTCTTACAATAAGCAGATAAATATCCTTCCTCTTTTGTCAGAGATTATATGTTTATAAAGATACTGTTGTTTGCATTTTATGAATTTATTGATGGGGACTTGAAGCATTGTAATATGACTGGACATTTATGGCATCTTCTAAGATGAAGATGGCTTCTACATGATGTCCTTGCCGTTTAGAGAACGACTGAATTTGTCAAACAATATAACCATGGCATGGCAAGGACACTACTAGATCACTCGGGGAAGGCGACTACGACTATATTCTTAGTACTGTACTGATTGTAAAGCATTGATGGTAGTTGTCCTGAAACATGACGGTGCAGAACTTGTGTCATAGGAAAGAGCACCGTGAGGACTGCGCCTAGTACGTTCCACACTCAAGCAATTAAGGAGAATCTTGTTAGTTTTCATTGCAGTGCCTTCACCTAAAACGTCACCTTTAGTCGTTTTCGCGAGTAGTCGATTGCCTTCGTGGGAGACGTCGAACGTACGTTTCAAGACTTTTGGATCCGGCCAGACGTTTGCGACTTCGCGGTTTGTATAGAGAACAAATGTTGATTTGGTCTCAGAAACAATAATGTACCAGATAAAGTCACACATAATTGGCGTTGCATCGTCACCAGCGGGCATCAGCTTTGGCAACAACGTATTCTTCTCTAAAGGGACATGTGACTTTATTCACAAATATTACATCGATGATGGTGCAAAAAGCTGTAACCTTCCAGCAAAGCAGTAAAGCTTTGTACTCACGAAACAAGACTTCTGTGTTCGGCAAGGGTTACATAGCCTAAGTGTAGTCTCATACGATGAGCAGAGAACGCTCAAAGGAAGCCATAGACCTCGATGACTTGTCTATTGAAAGGTTCGTGGTATGCTATCGTTATTGGAAACTGATAATCTCGAGTAAGAACCAATGACCTGACGAGGAATCATGTCAATTGTGGTCTCGATATTTGATCCACTGGGATAGCTTACGCCATTCAATCTCATCGTGAAACAAACTCTGCAGCAGATGTGTAAAGAAGTAGCTGATTGAGACGACACTCCATCTGATAATGTACGACCCAGGAAGGAGATGAGGTCGAGGGTGACACAGCTGAACGTAGTGCACAGAGCTTACAGCCCGGCAAAGGACTATTCTGATGTCAGCCTCGCGGCGTGTCATTAACGAGTGTGCTACTTGTTGAAAACTTTGAGGTCTGGCTCAGACCCACGACATAAACGACCTGCCCGAAGACAGTGTTCAACCCTCCCCTCTGTTCTCACATAACGGTAAGGATAAGCTCAGGCCTTTCGTTACTTGAGAAGGTTGTAATAGAGCATACAAGTGCTGGGTCTGCTGTTTACATGCCTCGCGTACAGAGCATTTCATGTTGACTTATTACAAATGGCTTATGTTGGTTCGTGGCCATCCGAGGCCCGGTCATGGTTCTGCCATGTGACCGAGGATCAAACTTCGTCGGCGCTGCGAATGAGTTGGCTCAAGCTCTTTATTAGATAAAGGAAGTTTCCAGTTGAAGTATTAGTTCTCGCATCACTGCGACTTTGTTTGGAATACTCCGTCAGAGTATTCACATAGGAAGTGTGTGGGTGAAGCGAGTTTTTCCAATAAATTATTATTTATTCACAACAAGTAAACATAATCTAATCACACACATGTACGCTCTTTACGTAGAATGTTGTGTCTCAGATAAGTCGGAATTTTCGCCAGATCTCGTTAAGTAATCACCTGCTTTTTACGTTTTGTGCTCAATGTCATTCGCGCAGTATGCTTAAGAGTGGTCGTATGAGCAGAAATGCTGTGCAGCAGGTTTCTGCTCCAGTCGGCTTGCTACTAGTAACTAAAATACAGAACTGTGTCGAATAAACTCCGCGGCACCTTGGCTGCGTGTCGTAGATCGCAAGGCACCTTGTGGAGAAAAGTTTTCGATCATGGAACGGAAATACTTAATTTAATCCCATAATTCAACACTCCAACCTTACCGACCAATCATTTCAGTGGCCGTCAGTTTGCTAGAAGATAGGCTAGTAAGCGGATCGAGCATAAATGTACTCGTGAAACACCCTCTTTCACTCGAGGGGTTTTGTGAGATATTGCTTTTCTCGAAAGACACATTGCCTACTGAAAGCTTTCCCGGTTCAAGAATGGAGTATTCTGCAGCAGGGAAAATTTATTCCCCCTCTT
Source organism: Phoronis australis (assembly GCA_002633005.1). NCBI lineage: Eukaryota > Metazoa > Phoronida > Phoronidae > Phoronis > Phoronis australis. The sequence goes on from NMRA01000514.1 coordinate 189,625, forward strand.
GAACAATTTAGTTTGACAGAAACCAACTAACGAAACCAGCTAAGCTTTGGGTACTTTTTCTATTTTTATAGGTTTCGACGCAAAATTCCGTGGTAACGCAGGTCCAGGGTAAAGTGGCATTTTTCTCACCAATAAACCCGTGCATGGATTTTGGGAATAAATAATCTCTTTTTGTCATTTTCTTTGTAGTACACTACAGGCACAAAACCCTGAAAACAGTGTTTGTGATTAAATTAACATCAAGCCACATTTTGAGTGTTAAATGATATTACAAAACAAGGATCTTCAGACCTATAAATTTTCATTTGAGTTTAATAGTTCCTTCGAAATTTTCTTAATGATCAAACGTGACTAACGTTTACAGTGAGTTGTTATATGACAGTGGTGTAGCGAGGACGTAGTTTTAGCTTAACCAGGAACCTAAGAACTACACAGCAACAGAAGACGGTAGAAATTTTGGTTAGAAATGCCAAAACGTAGTCAAGTAACCTTTTAAGCAATCGTTTTTGTAACCCTCACGTGCAAAACGCATGTGTTTAAAACACTCCGTCAGGTGGAGATTCTCCCAAGAGCGGTTGTGTGCCCTGTCCAAATTTTAGCCTTTAAGCGCCTCAAATAAAATTAGTGATTGAATACTATCAAACAAAGGGTAAAATTGACACTCCTTGCTTTTGAGAATTACTTTGAAACTTAGCAAAACGTTTTAGCTAACTTTACCATAATTAAAAGTACTTTAGTTACTAGCAAGTTACGCAAGAAAATCACCTGTGTTTGTTTTAAGAATAATTTCAATTAAAGTCAATGTCCCGATGTATGCAAGAACTGTTACACGCAACAGGTGTATTAAACTTTATATTTTACTTAATGGAAATCATTAGCATTAGGTCAGTTTAATTAAATGAAAGGCTCGGATCTGTTTGTATATCAGAACACAATAGGACGCCATTCGTATTTTTCTATAGTAAGCACGATTTTGTGCGAAGTATGTTCGATTTTCGAGGAACTATATAAATACTGCTAAGATACTAACCACACGCTGTCAACACGTAGCAAGGAACAAAAATGCAGCGTCCAATTCTAATTCTGGTCTGCGCATTTTTCACGTGGCAAAGCCTTGTTGACGGTAAGTCCCTCTCTGAAAAAACCATTATCTTGCTTGTCTTTTAAATTGCAGCAACACAAGTGATCTCATTATAAGGTTTCTAGAGTCAATTAACCTAAAACCATAGATAGCATAGGATGAAACAGAATGAAACAGGTGAAATCGAATCTTACAATTTATGGAACAGGGTTTACTGTCACAAGAAATCTTACATTGTAACTAGAAGTTGAGATGGATTTTACATGTGCCTTATCAAATACGTGATGGGCGTAGTCTACTATATGTAGGTAGTAATGGTTTAGTTGCACTTTTAACTCAGGTAAAGATTTCACGCATCATCTCCAATGCACCATGAGAATTCTCGATGTATTTTATGAAATGTGTCAATAGTTGCCTATACAGCTGCAAACCTTTAAAAAGGATAAAAACCTACTTCCGGTCCAAAATGCGAATGCATGCAGTTTGAAGCACCAACACAAGGTCAAAAAACGATTTCGGGCTTTACGTTGAATTTTAGCCTTCGAAAATTGTAGCTACCCTCTCATGGTATCTTAGATCCGTCAGTGTGCAGAGGGGCCAGTAAGATTCTTTTTAAAACGCTCCCGAAGGGTCGTCACAAACCATCTGTTTTGAAATTCACCATCAAATTTGTCATTTGTTGAATCAAATTTAACTTTTGCAGTTTCCATTTGTGTTGTGCTCCAAGAAATTACATCTAACTGGTATTTATGGGCTTGGCTTTAAAAGAAAACAAACTAGGCTTTATTTGATCGTTTGATTCATTTTGGTTTCGGACACGGACAACAAGCCTTCAATGGGAACAGGCGTTCTTCTTTTCTTTATCAGGCACGTGCACAGAGGAAGAGTATGAGACAAACTGCAAGAGAACGATGACGGGTAAAGAGTACCGAGGGAAGCTTAGCATCACCCGGTCTGGGAAGATGTGCCAGCGGTGGGACAGTTACCATCCTCATCGCCACCGCGTCTACAATCATCTTCTTAATCAAAAGAACTATTGTAGAAATCCGGACAACTCACCTAACGGGCCATGGTGTTACACCCAGAACCCAAACAAAAGGTGGGAATATTGCGATATTCCCTTCTGTCCAACAGGTAAGTCATCTCCGCTAACGTCACCGACAGCAATGGCCGATAAATCAAATCATATTCGATTGAAAAGAAAAAGAAAATATAATCAACAGCAGTACGACAGAGTGTCCAAACTTTCTGTCTCACGAACCGCACGGACATTCCTAATCAGTTTTTTTATAAACACATTTCTCGTGCGCTGCATCTTTTCTGTTGTACGTTGCAATATTGTTTCAAACGAATACATTTTGGCATCTGTTTATAGGGATATGTTGTGAGAAAAGGACGTTTGTATGTGCGAAGGCAATAATTATGTGATCGCTGAAGTCTTAATGGGCAAACTTGCTTGAACGCTGTACATGTACCTCCGTTTCTTCGAAAAGGCAAACGATTTGCGCTAGAAATGAGTTGCACAACTTCCTATCTATATGTGTAAACGATAAAGTTGTATACGGGCTATGAAGAAAGTTTATCAAATCAGCGTGTATAGAAAGACAAGCTTGTGCAACGAATTTCTTTCTTTTTTGATACCATAACGAAGATTGTACCGAATGTGCGTGTATTGTATAGATTGCTTGTGAAGAAGCACGTATCTTTAGGTCGCAGCTGTATCGGAAAACGGCTTTTAAATTACCCGCAACTAACTGGTTTAATTTTATAACTTCCAGATGAAGACGTAGACGATGGGTGCGATTGCGCAAAAATCACGAAAAATGTCCACCGTTTCGCCGCCGACATCACTAGATTGAAAGTATCAATAACGGGAAACGTGACTGTGGCCAAGAATCTCCAGGTATTTTAACCTAATAATGGGTAGATCTGTACGTGGTCATTGTGTTTAGATATGAAAATTCATTAATCTACGTTTCTGATTTTCATACAACTATGTCAGTTACCGGTAGAAATCACATGCATCCGCGTCATTGCGCCATTGGGAATCTAACAGAATGTAAGGCATTTGAGACGGACAAAAATAGTGCAAGTGTCTTATTAATTCAAATTTAAAGTTACTAAGAGTTACTTTTGCCGGTCAAAAATGAACAACTTGAAAATAGGATGAAGACTAAATGAGAGTTGACCACTTGATAAATACATCAATCATGGAAGAGCACCCCGGCGCTAAGAGCTATCTTAATTTTTTTTAACACCCGTGGTGAACAATGGTTGCTTTTTACAAAAAAAATAAATCTAATATGCCACAGGTTGCTTAGAAATATTTCTTAACTATAATGAGTGAGATTTCTGTTTGCAAAATGCAAATATCCAGTCTCAGTCTCTACGTTCTAAAATTGAAAAGCTCCATGTATAAGCTACTGATTTTACGAAAAAAAATCAAAGATTTACAATTTGACTGCTTCTACTTACAATAAACGTGGCTGAATGGCAATGAGATGTTGTTTTCACAAATTCAATGGTTGTAATATAATAACCGTGAGAACTTGTTGATTTTCTTCAGAGATACTTTTAACAGAATTGGCGTTTAAAAATCATGAATAATAAAAATGAATAAGAAGGCTATAAGTAACCAAAATGAACTTGAGCACTCTTACCCCCATGCCCTGCATAATACCTGAGGGTTCATACCCCCTTCTATCATTTTTAGAGACCGCGTAAAGCATGGTACATGTAAGTGAAGGTTCCATTTGAATCAAGTCTCCAATCATTGAAATGTTTTGTTGCGAAGAAAGACAAATTTGGACATCTTTCCAGTGCCCTACGTAACCTTAACAGCAATATTCTTCTAAGTAAAGTATCAGACAAAATTGGCGACTCGTAGTAAAAACACAAAAACCACAACGGGATTTGCTGTCCTTTTAAGTTAATGGACAGCTTCAGGAAATGGCAGTCCAACATTTATCATCAATAGAGGACGCATCCTGTTCCCAAGGAGGTTTCAAAGTATCGCTAATTTAGATCAAATATTCAGATGATTGTGATGTTTAAGCGGAAATGGATACATGCTATACTAGAGCGAAGAAATGTGCGCTAGGTGTAAAATCTTCATGCGAACTTTGGCGTGCCTGCTGTATGTGTCTGTTGTTAATATCGAACAAGAAAGCCTTCGGGCACTTTAGTATTCAATAAAGTTGTGAATTTTAGTCGGGAGTTCATTGACTCCACTAATTATTTTTGGAACGTCGATCTTAATTTCCGATGTTTTATCTTGAAGTCGTTGAACTGTATTACTGCGCTCCGGAATTGTTCTACAAATAGAAGTCAACTCTTAGTCTGCATAAGATGTCAGTAACTGCGATTATATGATGGCAGTTTTCTCCGAGTTTCCAGTTGATCATCAATTACGTGTACACCGTAATTTCACAAGTAGCTGAACATAAAAGCCGGCATAAAAAAGGCAAGCGGTGATCTTCAAAGTGTGGAAGAAAAAGAGACGACGAACTGTGGCGCGTTGAAAGAGCAATCTCAATAGAATGAGAATTTTGAGAACAAAATCGAGCGCTGGACATTTTCAGAAGAATCAATTTTTTGTAGACCGCCGGTTGGCTTTGCCTTCCTCTAACGTCTTCCAGAAATAACTTGACATCGATGGTTATTTTCATTGATTCTAAGCATATAAAATCTGCTTGAAAAGCTTATAATGATATAAGTCTCCAGTATTTGACTTATTACTTGATTAAAATTCCCCGAGCGCAGAGACTTGAATATGATCTCCGGTTGCCACTCAGCATCATAGTTATACGAAATTAGTTTCCCTAAATTGGCATAAAAATATGCTTCAAAATCCCACCAATCTCATGATTGCAACTTCTAATATATGCAGTTTTGGGGGCTACTAACTAGAGTACAATATTGATAGATATAATGCCTAAGCTCTCAAATTACACGCCGGACAGTGAGCTTGCGAGTGAAGCAGTACGCACATAATCACTAGCCTGACTTTAGGCCATTAAATTACGCCGCAAATAATTACTTTATACCTTTAAATTATGCCGCAAATAATTACTTTACGCCGTTAAAGTACGACGCAAATAAATACTTCACGCCTCTAAATAATTACTTTACGCCTCTAACAACATTTAACTTTCACACGTAATATAACGGCGTAAAGTAATTACTTTACGACGCAAGTAATTATTTTACGCCGTAAATAATTACTTTACGCCGCACATAATTTATTTATGCATTAAAAATAATTTGCGGGCAAATAATTAATTTACGCCACTGATAGGAATTGATTTACGTACGCCATTTCACGGCGACACTTTCCCCCCAACAGCCCACCATGTTGGCCGGGGGTGATTTGAATACGACATTTTTACCCCTGCAGAAGAAGGCTATTCCCAGGCAAAATCCCGGGCATAAGCGTTTCCTAATCACGTCTACTCTACTTCTGGACTTCATAGATTTCGGACATAACACATACATTATAGACGTACTCTAATATTCGGTTAAAAGTGTTGACCGTTGTCTCCTGTGATCATGGTAAAAACGAGAGAAGTTACTTACTGGGAGACATTTCCATGATAGCAAGTAGCAGCATAAATTCAAGAAAATAACTACGGTTTTAAAACTTGACATATTTGGTGTCATTTATTAAACACCATCCTCAGAAGTCATAATACAGTTGCCACCTAGCTAGGTCGAGCAACAAGTAATGAAGCACAGATACAGTCAGTTACAGGGAGTGACAATGAGACATTTAGTTAGCTGAGCATAACGTTTCAAGCCTGCAGCCCAGGCCCTTGATCAGACGACTGTTCTCCTAGCCATTGCGAACACCAGGGGGGTTTGCAGTCCCTGGTCACGGATAAGTGGGGGGTTGTACTGTTTAATGTAAATGGCCTCTTTGATCTTATGGGAGTGCCAATGTTCGTGTCTAAATAAAACAAGAGTAGCGGCCATATTGATGGTGTGGCCAGATGATACTAAAGTGGTCACCGATAGCAGTGGGTTTGTCCATTTTTTGTGTTCTGCAAAACGGTGCCAAGAACACATTTGGTTTCACCGATGTACTCTATACGTGAGAAGGATCCTGGTGACACTGGGTCTGATAAACAACACACGACTGTTTCTCAAGTGGGGTGACGTCATTACCCGGGTTTAACAAGAGTGTTAATGGGTTTGAAGTAAGCTTTGACCTCATGGCGTACCTCTGAAGGTGTGACGTACATGTATGTATGGGATCCAGCTAGTTATCCTAGTGTTGCCCTCTGTTGTTTAGTTTGTGTGTAATTGTCATTGTTGTGTTAGTACTGTTACTCTTATTGTTAACCTCTATGGATTTCAGTGACGGTACTGTGCGACTTTGTTCAGAGCTTTTGTGAGTTCTATTTCTGTTATGCAAATTAGTATTTAGGTGTGCTGATGTTTGTCCGGGCTGAGTTTAGTTTGACACTGGAGAGCATACTGAAGATTTCTTTAATAAACTACCGTTTACATGAAGTGTATGTGACTTTGGCTGACAACTAGCCCGCAATGCTAGGTCTGTCATCACTATACATGTATAGTGTTGGTGGGCTTACTATTGCGAGGAAGTTTCATTGCCTATGGCTCATACTCGTTAGCTTCAGTGATGTATCTTTCTTACTAGAGCTCGGTTTAGTAGAGTTCTCACAACAAACTGTTGGTGTTGAACAAGGTGGTTGGAGCGGAAATTCAATTATTGGTCTGCGTGGGTAGGTTTGCGGTATCGCAAACCCATCAGTGCTAGTGATGACAGACCGAGATACATGTAAATGCTGGGATCTTGTGCAATCGTGGAGTGTCCGAAAAACGGCCGTACGTCGCGCCTTCACACGCCATAAAGTCTACGCTTGGCCCATTAACACTTAACGTAATGATGTCAGCTCACTTGAGAAGCAGTCGCGTGTTGTTTAGCAAATCCGGTGTGACCAGGATTCTTCTCGCCTATATATCAGTGAAACCAAACGCGCTCTCGGCACCCGTTTTGTAGAACATAAAAACTGGACAAACCCACTGCTATTGGTGACCACTTAGTTTCATCTGGCCACACCGACCATCAATATGGATAATACATGCGTCTATATAGACAGGAAAATTGGCACTCCCGTAAGATTAAAGAGGTCATTTATATTAAATAATACAACACCCATTGAACTGAGAATAGGGACTGCAACTTCCCTGTATTTACGGCAGGTGATATTTCCGGTTTCACAACAGCGGGACGAACAGTCACGTGATCAATGGCATGAGCTGCAGGTTTGAAACGCTATGCTCAACTAGCTAAATGTCTTCTAGTAAGTAACTTCTCTTGTTTTTACGTAAAAATATAATTTGGGCCACACAAGCTGATTGACGCAGAATGCGGAAACCATGACACCGGACAACTTCTCGGAATGCCAATTGACACATTTGGCTACAGCGCCATATATATGTCAAGATTATACTTGGGAGCGCGTGTGGAACTTTTGGATAGCGTGCGTTGAATTTAATATTTTGAAATAACCTAATTACATCATTTTAGTTATTAATAAAACACATAAGTGGTAAGTGGAAAAATATCTACTCTCATATATGGCATTGATTATTTTCTTCACTGCAGAGCACTACTTCTGCACAAAAACACCAAAAATTCGTAATTTTTCCACTTGGCCATTCCTGGTAATGCCTTTAAAGCAGTTACAATCCGTGTTCCATTCGAGAAGCAAACTGAAATTACACGATTGATCTTTTATTGGTCCTTACTCAGATGTGAAGGGATTTCTGTGTTCGAAAGGAAAAGACAGAGGATTTGAATGGTCAATAAGCTTTGTCAAATTTACCTAACATCTGAAGAAATGGACACAACGGAATATTAAGTAAAGCACATCGCTGCACTATAAGATGCAAACGACAACAACCAAGTCTATCGCGACATTTTTAGGCCCGAAATAAGGCCTTTTACATGGGCGGCGCAGCACTGAAAAAAGTGGGGCGGCTAAAGCCCCCTCAGCCCCTCTGTGGTGCACCGCCTATAGACCATGCGCAGCGTAGAACTTAAAATGTGGGGCTATAGCCCCCCCAGACCCTTATGAGGCGCCGCCCATGTTTTAGTTGCCTTTTCTACCCAAGTGGCTCACATATTGGAACTTTAACTGCATCTACATGTACCTGTGTCTCCCACGCCGTATACTTTACAGGCGATGACGTTGAAACACGAAGAACTGTTGACGAGCTTGTTGGAGAAAACCAGTGAAGAAGAAAAGGTGTACAGCACGAGCATCAACATAATGAGTCAGAAGATCAACGTATTCGTCAATCAAATAGAATCGAGAGTTGTAAGGCTTGAGCGCAAGTTCATTGCTCTGAACAAGTTGTTCGTTGACTTTGAAGCGACTTGGAGCAACAAGATTAAGATCATCAGCGGTACGAAAACACTGGCATAAAGCATCCATGTTAAACCTGACTAACCATTGAGTACATGTGGTTCAAAATATTCGTATAACTGCTGATAATTTGTTTGGTTAGACATTTCTGTTGTTTTTCCTTTTTTTAGGTGTTAGTAGTATTTTTGAAGCAGAAACATTGTGAAGCACTTCGAACTCCTAATCTGTGTGTTCTTAACATATTCGGCTGTGTATTTAGACAAATAATTTGGGACACCGCTCACTTCTTTTCCATACGTCCCAGACGCTGCCTCCAGGTGCTCGTTCGGAGGCGCATGACAATTGCGAAAACGCAAGATTACGCAAGTCTTCGCCAGATATAGTGCCATGTATTACACGTGATCACGCTAGACTGCTTGCACCTACGGAATTAGGCACATTTTTTTACCAATTCAGAAAGCCGGAAGTAAACGCAACAAATAGTACCAAAAGACTTTATAACAGATGCCCTATTTTTGATGAGCCGGTGCTTTCAACTTTACGACATAAAAGGCGAATGAAATGCACCTGCAATCAACAGAATGCCCAAATTGTGTCTTTGATGGTGCATGATGAGGTCGCATTTACCTTTAATTTTTTTATTTCTTTTTAAACAGAACCGACAATGGAGGCAATAGTTTGTGAAAACGAGCAACTGCGCTTAAGATGTCCACGCCAAAATGCTATTCGCATCAAGAGCGCCGTCTACGGGAGGCAGGATAAAGCAGTTTGCTACAAGAAAGGCCGAGTACTTAATACTGTGTGTGGAGATGAAGAGTCGTCCCATGAGGTATGTTGACGTGATTTCAATACACCCTTCTTCTCTAGTTTTGGTTCTGCGACTAGTCTAGTGCTTCATTGTTTCTTGTTTCTGCGCAATACCAAGCTCCTGTTACGAGATCGCCTTTACACAAATGTATGATTGTGTTTTTGTTGGCGGGATTCTTGAAACCATTGTTTTACGCTAACAGAAAATAAGTTAATGTGTATCTGATCATCATGAGAGTGCGTAGGCATGTCCAACAACCGAAGATTGTATGCATTTCATTTTACTTGACGTGATAAACCTAGATACCACTTTCTCACTTTCAGAAGCTTTTGAGACGTCATGGTGTTTGGCGGATTTTTCGAACTGTTTAAATAGGATTTATAAACAGTGATCATACGAAGACTCCTTTTGTGAACAGGACGAGGTGGCTGTCTCTGGCAGCATGTTCAGGTGTATGTAGGCTGTACTCACTCCCGTAGTCAGAAGTATTCAACAGGAGACACAAACGCAACATTATTGACTGCGGAGGAATCAGTTTATCCGAGGATAATTTTGCAAAGAGCAATGGGTCAAACTCAAAATTGAAACCAGTTTTAACTGGGGAAGAATTTGCAATGAACCGGGCGGCTGGTCATGTTGTTCCTTCCGGCGTTGCTACGCCTATGGCTGTATCAGCTCATGAACTCATCCAAATACGTTAGGACAACCGGTATATAGAAGTCGCCAAACAATCACCCCCGCATCAATAAATATATATCCGGCAAGACAAAGTTTATCGCTAGCTACGCTGAAAAGTAAGCTTTTAAGTAAACACTGTTTAATTAATTCACCCACCCACGTTTTGGTGTCATTTGAGAAATTTTTACTCGCACCTGCATCAAAATGATACACCTGTTTGTTTCAGTAACATCTGCATCAGTTGAATCAACACTAACTTAATTAAAAGAAAATATAACTATTATTTGTCATAGAGTTAAGGGTTCGAACACCTTGTTCGCATTCCAAGAATGATGAATTATGGGAATAGGTTTAGTACTGAAATCAGGGGCCTGTTCCAAGAAACTGACTTAATTTCATTTTTGACTTAAGTTTAGGATTTGTCTTAACTTCCAAACTTTGAAACTTCTACATTAGTCAAAAAAGACAAACCTTATGTCAAACACTTAAAACAAACTTAAGATCTCTTTCTTGAATTGGTTTTGAGACAAATTTAACTTTTATTTTAAAATTTACAACAATTTAAGATTTGTCTTAGCTAAGTCAGTTTTGTTGGAACGGGCCCCTAGTCAGTAAGTTTACATATTTCCCACAATTCGTCATTGTACGGATGATTAAATGGAGCCATTAAATTCCATTTTGTATTTACGAGGCAGTGTAAATTTAACGCTAATCATCGTAAAATTTCTGTTTTGTGTCGAACTCCGTTGTCATATTGATCGTTGTCGGATCTGTGGTAGGATCACTCAAACGCTTAATTGGTCGTACACTAATCTTTGTGTATTTCTTTAACTTCTCGGAATCCAGTCTAGAACATTTTAATTAATCTCCCAACAATGAAAAAATATATAAAAAAACAAAAGTACGAAAAAAACTTTTTGTGGCAAGCATCAAACTATATGGCAAAAATAGGATATCTTAACATTAATAACTAACAACTAAATGTCGTTATTCTATCCCATCATACTAAATGAGGACTTGCGCTGCTTTACGTAACAGGAGCTTTTAAAAAGTTTGTCCAGTTCCATAGTACTAATTGTGAATCGTTTCTCCAACGTATGTTGAATACACGTACAATAGGGAAACTTTGTACTCGTCTTCAATGTAGTCAAATATGTATATTAAGCCCCAACTTGAGCCGCAAATATTGTCTTTAACATCGGTGAGTAACCTTGTGTTGTCGACGCCTGTAGCGGAAGTGGTGCCGCCCCCTCTCCTGGTTACCACTTATTTTTGTCATCCTCGATCCTTAAGCGCCTCGCCCGGTCGATGGAGCCCCTCGAGCAATGCCGTCTTTATCCTGAAGCTTGCGATTAGGATGAAATACTAAACGTATGTAACGCTGTAAAGTATAACCTTGTCTCAATAGGTCCTCCAGTCTTTGTGCGATGGCCGTCGACACTGCCAAGTAGACGCCAACAACAAAGTATTTGGGGACCCCTGTTTCGGTACATTTAAGTACCTTCAAGTCCAATACACATGTGTCGAATCGACTAGCGAAAGCAATGAGGAAGAAGAGGAGGAAGGAGAAGAAGAAGAAGAAGAAAAAGACGGTAAGATACCACACTTAGCACGGTAAATATATATATGTGTATATGTATATGTATATGTATATGTATATATATATATGGTTTTCAGACGTCGAAGAGCTTCCAAAAAGCAGACCTGACTTGTCTGAATCCAGCTTTTTGGGCTTTTTGCTCGCAGTGTCTGGTTCCGAGGACCTAGTTTCTCGTAAGAAACGCAAAATTTCGCAAGGCCTTTCAAAAAGGGAATGTTTTGAGACACAGCTTGGGAGATTGCTAGGATATCCTTGCAAAATGTCGGCCACTGGAGCTACTGGTAGGTAAGATCGGAGTATGGAATTATGGGATTGTTTCCNACGCCAACAACAAAGTATTTGGGGACCCCTGTTTCGGTACATTTAAGTACCTTCAAGTCCAATACACATGCGTCGAATCGACTAGCGAAAGCAATGAGGAAGAAGAGGAGGAAGGAGAAGAAGAAGAAGAAGAAAAAGACGGTAAGATACCACACTTAGCACGGTAAATATATATATGTGTATATGTATATGTATATATATATATGGTTTTCAGACGTCGAAGACCTTCCAAAAAGCAGACCTGACTTGTCTGAATCCAGCTTTTTGGGCTTTTTGCTCGCAGTGTCTGGTTCCGAGGACCTAGTTTCTCGTAAGAAACGCAAAATTTCGCAAGGCCTTTCAAAAAGGGAATGTTTTGAGACACAGCTTGGGAGATTGCTAGGATATCCTTGCAAAATGTCGGCCACTGGAGCTACTGGTAGGTAAGATCGGAGTATGGAATTATGGGATTGAGATCAGTGTTTCCGTTCCATAAGTGAAGATTTTCAGTGTCGCAGGTGCAAGTTAGTGCGGAGCTCTTTCACTTTTAACATGGTTCTCCCTCATCTGTTCAGATGCAGATCATAGTCATCTTTGTCTATTCTTGCCAAACATTACTTCTGTCGATGCTGTTGTCTCTAATTACTGTTGCCACCACTTTTTTATTTATTCAGCAATTGACGGAAGTTGGTCACAGTGGTCTAAGTGGGGTGATTGTAGTGCCACCTGTGGTGGAGGTAAACAGTCAAGGTCGAGATCGTGTGACAGCCCAGCTCCAGCTAATGGTGGAGCGCTGTGTAAAGGAAGTCAATTGGATGAAAGACCATGCAACACGTCTCCCTGATCAGGTAAATTCTGGTGGTACATCAAACAAATGTCTTTCAATTGATAATTCAAGAAGCAATGCTTATGTTACTCCTTCAGAATCGGAAATTTTAAGATAATTTCAAATTGAAAAAGACAAAACATGAAGAAACTCGACTCTTCGTCTTCCAGCGTAATTTCAATTCTTAAAACTCACTTTGGTTTGAGACATGTCATTGATAAACAGGATGCGTCACCCACTGCGCACGTTAGGTCACGAAGCTAGACAAGCCAGTAATGTCACGTGCTAGAAGTTACAATGCTTTGTGATATCCGAGGCAGAAATGCAAGATCTGGCTAAGACAATTACTGGCTTTGCTAAATCCTCTTCTGATCGTAATGTTAGCACATAGGGCACATGGTGAAACAGAACCTCTGGAATACTTTGGCTCAGTCGATTTGTATTAAAGCTTTAAAGAAGTCTGTTAAAACTTGTGCGTTCAGCTTCAGTGATGCTCTGAAGCCAATTCATAGAATGACTTAAACATAGAGGGCAAAAACAGTTCAATATATTCCCTCTGTGTCATTATAGCAAAAGATTTAGCTAACCGAATGTCCAGTTCTCGGTTTATATAAGACGATGCATTTCACCTCAAATTATCCTCATTACGATTTCACTTGCCATGCATGTCCATTTTCATTTGAATCTCTTATACATGTATTTGGAGCAGGAGGAGACAAAGAAATTTTGGTTTGCGAACACAAAACTTTGAGCATAGCATGCAGCGAAGACGAAGTGATTCAAGTGACATCTGCAGTGTATGGACGAAGTGATAGTAAAACGTGTCCGCACAGGTCTATTAGAACAACAAGGTGTGCCGCTACGAGTTCCATGAAGGTAACTTAGTTATCATTTGTAGTACATGACATTGCAAAAACTCGTCAAAGTCAATTTTGACCATTAGAAACATATTCTGCAGCATTTAAAACTATCACCAATGGCATAACCAGAAGCGTCCAACATGGGTCAAAGCACGAAGTTGTTGGCAACGTCGGAGTAGGGCTGAAATGAGGAGACCCACAGGCAATCCACTGAGTAAAACGAGCTTCGTTCTTCTGGGAATCACTGATTTATTTGCGAATAAGTGATTGCCGTTTATTCTATAGGATATCCAAATAGTATAATCTACTTTGTTTTTCATGGGAATCCGAATGCATAGGATATTCAAATAGTTATAATCTACTTTGTTTTTCATGGGGAATCCGAATGAATTCAGTTCATTTCCATTTGTTTACATGGATACCCAAACTCGTCTCCGTGGCTTTTAACTTAACTGTGTGCCTTTTAAGGTTGTGAGTACGAACTGCAACTTGAAAGCCAAGTGCTCCGTGAAAGCAAGTAACAGCGTATTTGGAGACCCTTGTGGAGGAACATTCAAGTACCTCAAGGTCGCCTACAGGTGTCAGCCAAAACCAATCGTGATTGATGATTATATGGAAAAAGGTATGTTGAAGAGACCCACATAGTAAGCTTTATTGTGAAACTAGAAATCTTTTCTATACTATTTACCATGCAAACACTTGCTGTATGTTAACAGTAATCTAATTTGAGAAATGCATTTTTGTCATAACATTGCACATTTATTCATAAACCTGTATAATAAATAACTCGTAGCGGACAACCACGCAAAAAAACGAAAATGCAACAATCGATTACATTTTCATGGTAAAACTAATTTCCTATCACATAATTACAGAATGTTCTTTCTTGATAAAATAACGAAGAAACTTCCATTGCAGTTGCTACAGTAATTCTTCACTTATTTAGCACACAAGTGGGTAATGGTCGGAAATAACGTGCCCGAATCCCGAGAACAAGTTTTCTCCATTGAATAACGGACACCAAACTGGTTCTCAAACCACGGGCACGCTATATATATCGGAATAAAGCCTAAAACTGAATGTCAAAACGGTCATTTCTCTAATTTTCAAAGGTTGACTTAGTTATAGTTGATGAAAAATTCGCCAAGTGCTGTTTCGTGCAGTACAATTGAGAAGTGACTAATGTCCTAAGCGTACGGCTTCTAAAGTCAATTATAAGAAAGTCACGGATTAAGTTTATTGTGGTAAAGTAAATCACATTTCATGTTACACTCTTGGCTTCAACGTAAATTATGTTAATCAGCGGGATATTCCATTATGCGGACAGGGATCGTTACCACCCTTAGAAGTTGATCATGCAGGGTAGACAGTCTGAGAGTGAGACGGGTAAACAGGAAACAATTGATTCTTAGCCTGGGCGCCAAGTTCCCATAAGACAAATTTGAAGATCAATAAGGTTGGTTTTTAGATAGAAAAGCGAAAGTACACATGCTAAGAAATGGACCAGAATCAGTTTTGGTGATCGGTTAAACACAATATCAGGGAAAATGGCCATAAATCATGTCATTGTGCGGGTTTAGGAGACAAAACCTACGCTAACACTTGGGGATTTTTTGCCCCATCACCTAAGCGAGCCTGAACCAGACCCGTTCTACTCGATTCACAAATTAATGCTCCTGGCTTAGCCTCGATACTGAAGAAAAAATAGTCTCTCATTTCTCTGAATATGCATCGACTTTGAATATTGAAAGACGGCTACTTTTTAAATGTACTTTTCAATTTCAAAAACAGTCATGTTCATTGGTCTTATTATTCGTTTTTTAACTTTGAAATTCGTAAGCTAAACAGGCGCGTTAGCTTACAACCGCAAATATCTCATCCAGCACGTTCAGCCAAACCCCATGAAAACTGACTAGCCCGCCTTCATTGTGCCGAGGACTTCGCTGAATATTCTGGGAGTAAACAGTGCACGCTTCTCGTCCACTTCGGTGCAAATCCTGCTACAGTAAGATCTACCTAATGTTGTTTTGCATGTGTTCCATGGGAAATGATTTTTTGACATTTCACGACATTGAGCGGAAATTCTATTATCTTATGTGATATTGGGTGCGCTGTAATGTGACGTTGATTTTATAGTTTGCATTAGTTTTTACTGTTTGTTTCATTCCAAAGACTATTTCTTATCTTAAGAGAAAACAACTTTATTCGATAGTGAATGGAGGATGGTCGAGCTGGTCTAAGTGGGGGAGGTGCAGCGCCACCTGTGGTGGAGGTCGGCAGTCAAGGTCAAGGTCGTGTGATAAACCAGCTCCAGCCAATGGTGGAGCGCTATGTGAAGGAAGCCATGTGGATAAAAGATCATGCAGCACGTCGCCCTGTCCAAGTAAATGACATTTAATAAATGTTTTGGAGATACAGAAGAACGAAATATCGTTCAATGTCCGAACAAACGACATTCCGAATTCAAACAAGCAGGTGATCGTCTTTTGTTTGACTTATTCATGCATAGCTGGGAGACGGTGCTGGTAATTACTGCACAGTTAAAAGCTTGGTCGTGCTCAAAGACTTTCACTTTGCTGAAGTGAACTTTCTGGTCTAAAAGTATGTCCCTGTCAGTGCTAAAAATGAAGTAATTCAAGTGAAGTCGTCATTGTCACTAATAGACCATTTTAGTGCTTTGCATTTTTATACTTAAACTGAGAGGTGGTCTTATATCAGTATTGCAATGCCGCGCTCAATTTCTACCTGATACATTTACTCAGTCAGTTCTTGAAACTAAAATGTGCAGTTACTACAAGGCAATGTTGTGTTGCAGATACAGAGCAGCTTTCTGGAGAATGTTTCTTGGACAAATCTGACAGGTTCTTTGAGTTCACAGCTTACATGAAAGAAAAAAGAAATTCAGTCGCTCTCTGCCTGAAGACTTGTAAAAGTAAAGGGTACAAATACGCGGGTGTCGAATATTCGACGGAGTGTTTCTGTGGGAGCAAGATAAATAAGTATCCGCGTCGGCCTACTAAGGAGTGCAATAAGAAGTGTTCAGGAAGTAATGAAATTTGTGGTGGAACATGGAGGATATCCGTTTTCACGGTTCCGGATGTTGGTAAGCACTTTTTTCTACCGGTAGGCCTTTTTGAACACGAAACAAAAATGAATTAATATTAATTCACTGTGTAATTTCCCACGTTTTCCAAGGCTCTTAAACATAACCAACCGATCGTTTTCATTAGTAATACAGCACACATCTTTGGCTGCGTTTCTTCTTAGATGCAAGAAACTCGCTAATTGTTTCGCAAGGTCACGCTAGTCCTTCCCAGGTGTTGACATCGACTTTGGAAACGAAGAGCGTTGATCACATTAGCTTTCACACATAAGTATTGAATATGCGGTGCGTAGACCTCTGTTCAAAAATGTGGTTCCTGTACAAATATCGAGTTAATTAAACATAATTCAACTGAAGCAGATACTAACTTTTGTAGCACATATGCCTGATTTTTTAGTTCAACCTTTTTATTCGTTATAGCGCCGACTGTATTCATAATTAAACCAATTAGGTTGCCTTTACGAATGTCTTTAGCCACCTTTTTAAACAAAAACACAATAAATTTGGATTATACTACGTTTCAGTTGAAATACCAGATGTTGATCGTGATATGATGGTTTGTGAACACAAAACTATGACCCTTGCTTGTGGCAAAAACGAAGTGATCCAAGTGACATCTGCAGTGTATGGACGAAGAGACAGGAACACGTGTCCTCACAGATCTATCAGGACAACAAAGTGTGCAGCCAGGAGCTCCTTACCGGTAATTGAACGTCAGCGATTCAAACAATATTTCTACATGACTAATGAAATAATAATAATAATAATAATAATAATAATAATGGTAATGATAAAATAATATTCTTGTTTATTACGTTTTTCAAATAATATTTTAACTTAGTTTGCATGTCATCTGCCGTATATTAGTTTTGAGATATTCCGCGAATCTTTTAATCATAGTTTATTTGGTATTAAAGGTTGTGGCTAGGAGCTGTAACTCCAAACAAAAGTGTTCAGTGAAGGCAAGTAACAGCGTGTTTGGCGACCCCTGTGGAGGAACATTCAAGTACCTCAAGGTCACCTACAGGTGTCAGCGGAAGCCGATTGTCCTCGTTGATTATGTGGAAAAAGGTATGTCCACCTACATGGATACTTCTTACCTGAAGATTTTGTACCGATGTTAATTTGAGTCCCCTGTGTTGTACAAAACACGAGTAACATTGAAACGAAGTAAGTTGCTACACTCGCATTTTGGCTTCTGTGTTGTTTTCTAGTTATAAGCATTAAAGAATGCCACCCAAAAAACAACCTATTTTGTATTAATTTAGACCGAGTAGGTCCACTCGATAACAGCAAGTACAGATCTGTTACTTGACACCTGACGGCAGACGGAGGTGTTGAAGTTAACAAATGGCGTCAGAGGTTCGAACGTTGTCTGTTCAACGGTTCACAACACGCTTGCTGGTGACAACTTTTCGCTCGAATTCATCGTTTTGCACCAATAAATCATCCAAATTCGATGTAAAACCCTTATACATACATCGAGTTAATAAACAATTGTGCTGTCTTATTCCGCTGTTTTATTGCGTTTTTTAGGTATTTGAACGTATCGTAGCCCACAGAGTTCGGTAGCCAAAGGCCAACTTAAGGTCGGTCGGTTATAGGTTTCTGTTCTGTGATAAATCCGAATTATTCTTCCGTAAAATACAGACAGGAGAACAAAGCTGTGTGTTGTTCTTTTAGATTAGCGATTTTTTCAGTTCTAAACACACAAAACGGTTGCTACCCAGGCCCGTGGCTCGGAACCCGATCAGGCCCATCCGGCGGCCGTACTGAAGACATCACGGACATAAACAATCCAAAGTTGGAAACCAGACTTCCAGTCACGAAAACACTATACTAGTGAGCCAAAGAAATAAGGTGCACGTGATTGTTTTGGTGAATTAGCTGCGAAACTGTAAAGCTACTTATTAGATCGTCGAGGGCCTCGAAGTCAGATTACTCTTCCACAGAATCGTAAGGGCAAAAGTTGTACAGTAACAATGATTCGTATAATGTACATGAATATCTAAATAAAGATTTCCTAACATCTAACCATAGGACATAAAATCGAGTTATTGTTTCAAAACAGCTTTCATTCTGCAAACACTGAATTAGCATGGGCTCACACGGTCTCGGTGCCCGGTCAAATAGTTTATCGCGTCTAACGGCGGTATCGCAGTGATTTATTCACTCCTGGCTTCTAAAACATTTGCAATCACGAACACTCCAAGGCATTACAAGTTGTATCTAATGAGACAGACTTTGTTTCAGATTTATATAAGCATTGATTAGGTGAGAATAATTTATTTTGAAACAAAACACACAATAATAAACGTCAACGTGGCAACTCGTAATCTCGACTTCTACGAGTGTTCATCTGACGAAGATTTCACAGGTCGATCATTAGGTTTCACAGGCTATCGGTTCGAACCGGAATACACTGATCAAGAAAAAATAGAGAATTTCGTGAACGTGCAAAGAGAAAGGAACACATGGATAGCTCCGAAAACCGTTTGAATGACTTGTCATGGTGTAAGTGTGCTAAATGCACGATAATGGAAACGACTGACGCTTGCGTTTGTTGCCACGAAATTCCACAAGTGAAACGCCTTCTTGGAGAAGCGCAGATGTGTCTCACGGACCATACTGATTTTGCACCGCATCTAAACAGAGCTGTGCTTACGACGTTTTTATAGGGCTGAGGAAAAGAACTGGGGAAAACATTCTACACCCAGAGGACCAAACAAAAGTCTCACGAACGAGTCAGTCATCAAACACTGAGGTTATGTAAAACGTTATGTTCTCACGCCTTGAATTAAGTGTAATTGTTTATGTTTTCATGGCCAACTACAATTCTCCATAATTAAAACTGATCAATAACCAGGCGATACGACGAAATGAAGGCCACTGACAGACACGGAGAAGTTTCACAGCGTCATACTTGGTATTAACGGAGTACTTTTCATTGTTCACTACCCTGAGCCTCTTCCGAAGCACTATGTGCTGTTGAGGAAATAAAAATTAGCAGCTTCATAGTTCGCACAAGCGGGAACAATACACCACACCAAAGCGGCACTCACTCTGCAGAAGAACCACTGACGTCACCTTCCTCACAGGTTAAAGCGACCGTATACGAGGTGATGTAGATATACATGTACACCAACTAAGACGGTAAAAAAGACTAATTAAATCGGGTGGCATTCTCCTTTAAATGCTTGAAATATGGGGCCTCGCTTTTGACGCCCGAAATTGAATTTTGCCTATGCCATTTTAAATAATAAGCTGTTATTTATTCTACTCGTTTTCAGTGAATGGTGATTGGTCTAAATGGACCGAATGGGGACCTTGCAGTGCCCCCTGTAGTGGAGGTATACAGTCAAGGTCAAGGTCGTGTGATAATCCCACTCCAGCCAATGGAGGGGCGAAATGTAGAGGGAGCAATGTGGAAAAAAGATCCTGCAACACTTCTCCATGTTTAAGTAAATTACATTTCGTATTTTGGTTAAAATCTTTAGAACTTTGCTGACGTGATGTGCGTCTAAATTTTCTGAACATGTTTCTTGTGACGGAAACCGGTTTGTGGTCACTTTGATTTTAGTCTTGGTCTGCGCTCTCAGAACACGTCGTGTTTGTTATTTGTAAAATAATGCGATTTTGCGAGACAAATTCCACCTAGGCGAGACTAGGTGTGCAAATATCGTAGCAATGTACCCCTCTTAATCACTCCGTATACCTAAAGTTCTACCGTGCACTGTTCTGGGCGTTTGGGTTTTCCTAAGCCATGACGGTTTTGGCGAGATGACTTTTTCAGCAAATATCTCCGTTGCACCAGACCATTGTGTGGAAGACTATTGACAAGGGATGAAAATTAACCGTTGACATTGAAATTTTTATTCGTTTTAACGCACTGTTAATAACTGAAACAACCTGTAACAATGTGTTTTTTTGTTTTTTTGTTTTTGACGATGTCATCTTTCTGAAACAGGTGGCAGTAAAGACATTTTGGTCTGTGAACACAGAACAATGAACATTGCATGTGGTAAAAACGAAGTGATCCAAGTGACATCTGCAGTGTATGGACGAAGTGATAGGAACACATGTCCGCACAGGTCTATCAGGACGACGAAGTGTGCAGCTAGAAGTTCTTTTACGGTAATTAAATCACGATGACGCAAACATGGCTCTATTTCAATTATAACTGTTTTCCTTCTGATAAAGGGTCGTACCTTTTTGATTTTCAACTGGTCTTGACGTTATTTATTCAGGTTTCACAAACTCAAATATTTTCCAAATCCTATCTTTTTTTATTAATCGTATCTTTATCAATTATCCTTCAAGGTTGTGGCTAGGAGCTGCAATTCCAAACAAAAGTGCTCGGTGAAGGCAAGTAACGGCGTGTTTGGCGACCCCTGTGGAGGAACATTCAAGTACCTCAAGGTCGCCTACAGGTGTCAGCCGATCGTGGTCATTGACTATGTGAAAAAAGGTATCTAAAATATTTTAAGTACCATTGACAGAAAACATACAGAAACAGAGATGGGAGCATTTGATTAGCAAAACACGTGTACTGGCGTATTATAATTGACTCATGAACAGCAGATGCAACCGAACTGTTTTTTTTTTCACGGATATGATTCAAAATACTGTTAAAGCAGTTGCGTTTATTATGAGGACTTTACAGCATATTTAAAAAGGCGTTTGTATTTTTCTATTCGCCTACAGTTAATGGCGGATGGTCCTCGTGGTCGTCGTGGAATAGATGTAGCGCCACCTGTGGCGTTGGGAAGCAGCAAAGGTTAAGGTCGTGCACCAATCCACGTCCCGCCAACGGGGGAGCTGTCTGTAGAGGAACTGGCACAGAAGAGCGTCAGTGCAACAGTGGAAAATGTTCAGGTATCTTTGCTGGATAGTGGTGGTCTGTACTAGAGTACGATGAAAGTTTGAGTATATCTACTTTAAACTAGAAAAGATGAAAGTTTGAGTATATCTATTTTAAAAATCAAAATATAGGTCTACTGTTTTCTACATTTTGGTAGCATCGGTGTTCAAAAATTGATTTCGCAGCAATAAAACCTACGACTAGTTTGTTGTGTCGAAGTAGTAGGCCTAAATCTCATGTTACTAGATTAATTTTGCTGAATTTTTGAACGTGAACAACCTTTACAAACACGCGCGCACGCACGCACACACACACACACACACACACACACACACACACACACACACACACGGGAAAGTGCTTGTTTTCTCCATTGTGGAGCGCTTATTAGTGTGATATAAAGTCGATTTTTTGCATTTTATTTCTCTTATATTCATCTGTATCACCACATTTCTGGCGGGAAAATGAAAATTCTGCAAGACCTCGCAGAATTACGCGATAAAAGGCGACTTTTTGCCTAGACTGCGTGGTAGCTTGCTAGTCTTCCTTGCTAATTGTCCCGTCACTGTTGGTATTCGTCAGTGAGGTTGGAGTGTTGCATTCTGAGACTAAANAGGAACACATGTCCGCACAGGTCCATCAGGACTACAAAGTGTGCAGCTAGAAGTTCTTTGACGGTAAATGGATTTTATTTAATTAATATTGTTTTCAATTTCTAATTGTGGAGCATGTTTTCCTTTTGATAAAAGTTCATGACTTTTTGATCTTCACCTGATCTTGACGTGATGTATTCAGACTTCACAAATTCAAATACTTTCTTAATCGTATTTTTATCAATTATCCTTCAAGGTCGTGGCTAGGAGCTGCAATTCCAAACAAAAGTGCTCGGTGAAGGCAAGTAACAGCGTGTTTGGCGACCCCTGTGGAGGAACATTCAAGTACCTCAAGGTCGCCTACAGGTGTCAGCCGATCGTGGTCATTGACTATGTGAAAAAAGGTATCTAAAATATCGTTAAGTGCCCTAGAAAGAAAAGAGACAGAAACACGAATGATGACATTTGATTAGCAAAACACATGAACTGACGTATTAATTGCCTCCTGGACAGCAGATGCAGCCAAATAGGGATATGATTCAAGATTAAATTGAAGCAGTTGCTTTAATGATGTGTACTTGATGGTTAGCATTTTTAAAGAGACGTTTAATGTTTTTGCTATTCACCCTCAGTTAATGGCGGATGGACCTCTTGGTCGTCGTGGAATAGATGCAGCGCCACCTGTGGCGTTGGGAAGCAGCAAAGGTTAAGGTCGTGCACCAATCCACGTCCCGCCAACGGGGGAGCTGTCTGTAGAGGAACTGGCAAAGAAGAGCGTAGTTGCAACAATGGCAAATGTTCAGGTATCGTTATTGGATAGTGCTAGTCTATACTAGAATACGATGAAAGTTTAAGTATATATATATTTCAAACTAGAATAAGATGAAGGTTTGAGTATATCTATTTGATGTCAAATTATAGGTCTATGGTTTTCTACACTTGGGTAGAAGCGGTGTTCAATTTTTTTTCACAGCAATAGAACCTTATTATCAGTTATTTCTGTCAAAGTGGTAGTAGGCGTTTATCTCATGTACATGTAACTCAAATTGATTTTGCTGTATTTTCTATCGTGAACAACTCTGTGTACACGCACATGGGAAAGCGCCAGTCTTTTCCTAGTATAGCGCGTTGTAGTGGGATTTGAAGTCGATTGTAATGCATTTTTATTATTCGTCTACTCTGGCCATTTCACCAAGTTTCTAGAAAGAAAAGGAAACTCCTCCAAGACCTCGCAGAATTACGCGAGTAAAATGTGACTGGCAAACGTGCGCGGCTACTTACTAACAGTCCTAGCTAAATGACGGTCGCTTTTTGGATTGGTCGGTGAGGTTGGAGTGTTGCATTCTGAGATTAAATTCACCGTTTCTCTCCAAGTGCATGCTGATGCCTTGCGGTCTACAGAAGTCAGTCTTGGATTTTCAATTTGCGGCTGGACTCCCTACACATTGGGTGGAGAGTAACTCCGTTGATTTAACAGTAACCGTTCATGTTTAAATCATGATTTTTAACATTTTGTAAACTCAAACAACTTTTAACAACGTGTTTCCTTTTTTCTGTTTGGACCATGTCAGTTTTCTGAAACAGGTGGCGGTAAAGACATTTTGGTCTGTGAACACAGAACAATGAACATTGCATGTGGTAAAGACGAAGTGATTCAAGTGACATCTGCAGTGTATGGACGAAGTGATAGAAACACATGTCCGCACAAGTCTATCAGGACAACAAAGTGTGCAGCTAGAAGTTCTTTGACGGTAATAAATCACGGGGATGCAAACATGGATTTTATTTGATTAATATTGTTTTCATTTTCTAATTGTGGAGCATGTTTTCCATTTGATAAAAGGTCGTGACCTTTTGATTTTCACCTGATCTTGACGTGATATATTCAGGTTTCACAAATTCTTTTTACTTTCTTATCGTTTTTCTATCAATTATCCTTCAAGGTCGTGGCTAGGAGCTGCAATTCCAAACAAAAGTGCTCGGTGAAGGCAAGTAACAGCGTGTTTGGCGACCCCTGTAGGGGAACATTCAAGTACCTCAAGGTCGCCTACAGGTGTCAGCGGAAGCCAATCGTGGTGGTTGACTTTGTGAAAAAAGGTATCTAAAATATTATTAGACAGCCTAGACAGAAAGAAACACAAATGGTGACATTTGAATAACACTGACGTAATTCTACTTATGCATTATTGGCCAGCAGAACAGCAGATGCAGCCAAGTTGGTATTTTTCTTAGCAGTCTTAAAAAAGGAGAATGTTTTTTTTTTTTTGCTTTTACCTTCCAGTTAATGGCGGGTGGACCTCCTGGTCGTCGTGGAATAGATGTAGCGCCACCTGTGGAGTTGGGAAGCAGCAAAGGTTAAGGTCGTGTACCAATCCACGTCCCGCCAACGGGGGAGCTGTCTGTAGAGGAACTGGCAAAGAAGAGCGTCGTTGCGACAGTGGCAAATGTCCAGGTGTTGTTGCTTCTCTTTTTTCGAGCTCATTCATCCTGCAAATATTTACGCATGAACGACATCAAAGACAAACCACAAGTTTGATTGGGATGAAAATTTTACTTTATCGTCATCAAAAGCCTAGAAAAGTTTAAAACTTCTCAAGGCGTCGATCACATTGCAAAATGTTTGGGACGGCACCATATCCATCTATTCTATCATTGAAACCATTGTGAACATTTGTAAAAGTGCGTAGTAAAAAGTAACTGATAAATAGACTATAAATCTTTTGATTTAGACAACTCGCTTTTACAGAAGTTGATCTCAAATTGTTCCTAAGTCAAAATAGATGCGTTTGCTGTGCATGGAAACAATCTACGGTCCGTTATTTCTCGAGACACTCTTCAAGCTGATCTGCGGCGGACTGTCATTTTATTTCTAGAACATGGCCTGGAGCAGTAATGAAGTGTCAGCTCTTTGGCAGACCCAAACATACTGCCCATTTGAGTAGCGAATACGCTGAGTGCTCTTCCAATGCAGTAAGAGGTCAAAATCAAAAGTTAGTGTCTTCACCTACGGAACGCGTATTTATTCATGGTTTAAACTGCAAGGACGGGATGTCGATGTCATCAATGCTTACACGGTGGTCGAAGAGACCCGCAAGCTGGAGTATGCGTGTGAATTTTCGAATAACGTGGTGAACGATTTCAGGACATTTACACAAGTGTTGTAGCTAAGGCTCACTACCAACACCAGAACAGGAATTTTTTTGCAGTTTTCCTCGCATCCAGTTGGCAGAAAAATAATTTCATTAAAGCACTGGGATTGCTTGACTGCTGCAAAATAGCTGGCCCGTTGAAACTGGAAGCGAAAATGGACAAAAAAACTAACACGGCCATTAAGTTATTCCAAATTGGCCCATAGATTTGAGGCCGTGTGAGTCATTTCACTCATTCCCAAGTTTTTGTAAAATGATCCCTGCTAAAGAGGACGCAGTAGTAGGCCTATTTCAATCGCCAACAGAACTGCGCAAAGAGTGCTGTCTATTCGGTGACTCCAGAGATGTACGAAGTTGAGAAAGCAATACGTTATGTTACCACTCATCTTGACCAGATGTTCCACCAGCTAAAGGTGAAGCCGTCAAAGGCATTAGATTTTGTACAATGTATGTTGTGAGCCGTGATCATGCAGGTGGCAGTCGACAATGCCGCGGAAGCATGCGTCGTAGAATTTTGTCGAGGAACTGCGGCGTTGGAAATTCAAATCCTAGTACGGAGTGGCCGTCAGCATCGTTTAAACAGTGTGATCGTGATTTTTTTTTTCAAATTTCCATGTGAAATTAAGAGTAGGATGCACACTCCCAGTAAGAGAGCAGCAAATGCAAACACAAGCGCCCTGTGCCGAGAAACTTCTCATTGACTTAGACGAAGGCGTCACGATGTTTTCGCTGTGGGCATTTGGATAATGATGATTGTGAAACCGTGCTTAAGTAAACTCGCGTACCCTCTTCTTAGTCCATTAAAATCGGGAGTCCTATTAAGAGTTCCAAACCTGCGTTGAGTAGGATGTTAGTTAATTACTAGCACGCTAGGGGATGCATGCTACAGTTCCAGAGCTGCATTTGGTGTGTTGTTAATAATGACAATGTGGGACATTTTTCCATGTTAGGTCTGACGCTCTCTTTGACTCCACCCCATTTTTATGCGCCCACATATTTATATGTGGACGCATTATGCCGTCATCTCCGTCCGTCCGGGGTCCGGCGTCTGGCGTCGGCTGCTCTATCTCCAAAACGCCTTGACGTATGGTCATGAAATTTTGCACATATGTTTCTTCCGTGGATGGGACGGCATGAGCGAAGTTTCGGACGGATCCAAATACCGGTGTGCCCCCTAGTGGCAATTTTAGTTCTTTACGTTTACCTCTGTATCTTCAAAAGTCCTGAAGGGATTTTCATAAAATTTGGTATATAGGCACCTATTAGTGAAGTGAAGCCATTATCCCGTTTTCGGATGGATTCGACGTAGTTTGCGCTACCTGGTGGCCATTTTTACTGTTTTCGAGTCTGTTTTTTGCGTCCACCCCTCTATCAACCAAACCGCTCAATGGATGATTGTGAAAATTGGCATGTATGTTCTTACTATAAAGTCGACAGCTGACGATGATTTTCCGACGACTTCGACTACTGTGGCGCCTCCTAGTGGCAGTTTTGTTGTTTTTTTTTTGCGCCTATGGCTGTACCTCCTAAACCGTGTGCATGATCTTTACTAAATTTAGTAAGGGCATTTATATAATGTTAATAACAGAGGACGACAACTTTCGGACAGATCTGACAACTGGTGTGCCACCTAGTGGCAACTTTATTTTTTTACGTTTACCTCTGTATATTCAAAGGTCCTCAACGTATTTTCATAAAATTTGGCATACAGGCATCTGTTAATGAGATGACGCTATCTCTCCGTTTTCAGGTGGATTCGACCTAGTTTGCACCACCTAGTGGCCATTTTTACTGTTTTCGAATCTGTTTTTGGCGTCCACTCGTCTATCAACCGAACCGCTTTCAGGATAATTGTGAAAATTGGCATGTACGTTTTTACTATGAAGTGGATGGCTGATTATGATTTTCCGAGGACCTATTAGTGAGATGACGCTGTCCTCCCGTTTTCGGATGGATTCAAGGTAGTTTGCGCCACCTAATGGCCATTTTACTGTTTTTTGAGTCTGTTTTTTTTGCGTCCACCCCTCTATCAACCAAACCGCTCAAGGGATGTTTGTGAAAGTTGGCACGTATGTTCTTACTATGAAGTGGACGGCTGATGATGATTTTCCGCCGATTTCGACTACTGTGGCGTCTCCTAGTGGCAGTTTTCTTTGCGCCTATGGCTGTATCTTTTAAACCGTTCGAAAGACCTTTACCAAATTTAGTAAGTGTAATTATATGATGTTGACAACAGATGACGATGACGTTCCGACGGAGCTGACTACTGGTGTGACACCTGAAGAGCGCACGCTATTTAAAACTCCTTAGAATCTGCAATGAGTTGTGCGGCATTTTCAAATGTTTATTACAAAATTATATTGCTGCAGTCACCCGCTACGAAACTGTTGACTTCTTGTTGCGTACTAGGAGATCACGTGGCAAAGTTTATGATTATAATTTGACGAAAGTTAATTAATGACCAAAATGTTGACAGATATTTCTTAGTTAACGTCAACATTTTTGACAACGTTTCACAATTTATGCAGCTACCAAAGTCGATGGCGGATGGTCGGCATGGTCTAGGTGGTACAAGTGCAGCGCCACCTGTGGTGATGGAAGGCAGACAAGGGCAAGGTGGTGTACTAACCCTCGTCCTGCCAACGGAGGGAGCCAGTGTAGTGGTAACAATAAAGAGACGAAGGCGTGCAAGATTAAAGATTGCCCAGGTAAAGTGGAGAAGGCAGAAAACATGGAAAATAGCAAAAACTACAAATTTCGATAACGAGCTATCATTAGCTAATTGTTTAACACTACAAGCTGCGTCTCCGTTGTGTGATCGGTTAAATTTCTTTACGGAAAGCAACCCAGTCCGGTCTGAGATCACCGAGACAGCCTGAGGATTTTAAGCTATTTAAGTATGGTTCGTTCGAAACAAGCCATCTTAAAGATTCATTATTCGTAATGGCTTGGTTCATGACTGCGCTGCGGAGGAACGGTTGCCAAAGATTGAAGCATCAGCCTAATTTGCAGTAGTCTACATTGACGCTATCGTCTTGCGCTGTATCAGGGCAACAATTCCTCAGTTTGGAACTAAAAAATACTTTTCAAATTGTTAAGTTTTCTCCCATCACTGACCTCCACCTTAAATTTCTTGAAAAATAGTGGTAATATATTAAAGCTACTAGTTTTTCGCTGTACCAGAGCAACAGTTTCTCAGTTAAGAACAAAATAAGTCATTTTCTTACCGTTAATTTTTCTCCCATCACTGACCCGCGCGTGCAATAATCATGCTGTAAAAATAGTGTTAGATTTTCACCATATTTCCTTTATTGACCCAACAAAAATGAAACACCCGATTGTGAGTAAATACTGCAGAATCAGAGAGGGCGCTGCTAGTATTTCGGGAAATGAGCATTAGCACTACTACAACCACTGTACCAACTGCATACAATGAAAAGCTCCCTATTCACCAGGACGCGCGTTACTGAAGAAACACTTTTTCCAAATCTGAATAGGAAATTGACAACTCTTATCCTGCATCGTTTGAGGGAAAAATAACACGTGTGTTGTTTTCCAACTTAATTGGCGTTTTGAGAATGGCAAATAGTGAACCCTCGACACACATCTCTATGGCAAAATAGCGCAAAATCCGAAAGAGGGCTTCTGGGATTTCGGTTAGTAGCTATTGGTAGTGTTGTAGCCTTAAGCAGCAACGTTAGTGTCGTTTATTCATACAATACAACGTTTAACAATTCGTGCAGGTAAGAAGATAAATGGCGGATGGTCGGCATGGTCTAGGTG
Organism: Phoronis australis; assembly: GCA_002633005.1. Classification (NCBI taxonomy): domain Eukaryota; kingdom Metazoa; phylum Phoronida; family Phoronidae; genus Phoronis; species Phoronis australis. The sequence continues at coordinate 218,661 of NMRA01000514.1, forward strand.
GTACAAGTGCAGCGCCACCTGTGGTGATGGAAGGCAGACAAGGGCAAGGTGGTGTACTAACCCTCGTCCTGCCAACGGAGGGAGCCAGTGTAGTGGTAACAATAAAGAGACGAAGGCGTGCAAGATTAAAGATTGCCCAGGTAAAGTGGAGAAGGCAGAAAACATGGAAAATAGCAAAAACTACAAATTTTGATAACGAGCTATCATTAGCTAATTGTTTAACACTACAAGCTGCGTCTCCGTTGTGTGATCGGTTAAATTTCTTTACGGAAAGCAACCCAGTCCGGTCTGAGATCACCGAGACAGCCTGAGGATTTTAAGCTATTTAAGTATGGTTCGTTCAAAACAAGCTATCTTAAAGATTCATTATTCGTAATGGCTTGGTTCATGACTGCGCTGCGGAGGAACGGTTGCCAAAGATTGAAGCATCAGCCTAATTTGCAGTAGTCTACATTGAAGCTATCGTCTTGTGCTGTATCAGGGCAACAATTCTTCAGTTTGGAACTAAAAATACTTTTCAAATTGTTAAGTTTTCTCCCATCACTGACCTCCACCTTAAATTTCTTGAAAAATAGTGGTAATATATTAAAGCTACTAGTTTTGCGCTGTACCAGAGCAACAGTTCCTCAGTTAAGAACAAAATAAGTCATTTCTTAGCGTTAAATTTTCTCCCATCACTGACCCGCGCGTGCAATAATCATGCTGTAAAAATAGTGTTAGATTTTCACCATATTTCCTTTATTGACCCAACAAAAATGAAACACCCGATTGTGAGTAAATACTGCAGAATCAGAGAGGGCGCTGCTAGTGTTTCGGGGAATGAGCATTAGCACTACTACAACCACTGTACCAACTGCATACAATGAAAAGCTCCCTATTCACCAGGACGCGCGTTACTGAAGAAACATTTTTTCCAAATCTGAATAGGAAATTGACAACTCTTATCCTGCATCGTTTGAGGTAAAAATAACACGTGTGGTGTTTTCCAACTTAATTGGCGTTTTGAGAATGGCAAATGGTGAACCCTCGACACACATCTCTATGGCAAAATAGCGCAAAATCAGAAAGAGGGCTTCTGGGATTTCGGTTAGTAGCTATTGGTAGTGTTGTAGCCTTAAGCAGCAACGTTAGTGTCGTTTATTCATACAATACAACGTTTAACAATTCGTGCAGGTAAGAAGATAAATGGCGGATGGTCGGCATGGTCTAGGTGGTACAAGTGTAGCGCCACCTGTGGTGATGGAAGGCAGACAAGGGCAAGATGGTGTACTAACCCTCGTCCTGCCAACGGAGGGAGCCAGTGTAGTGGTAGCAATAAAGAGACAAAGACGTGCAAGATTAAGGATTGTCCAGGTAAAATGGAGCTAACGGAAAGCCCGCGAAAACTACAAATTTTAGTAACGAACAACTTCCAGTCAAGCTAATTGTTTAACACTGGACCTGTGTCTCCGTTGTGTGATCAAGTAATGTTGGTTTGCCGCTTTCTGAGTCTTCGCGTAGCGCAAAATTACTGTGATGCAGTCTTCTAGAGGATTTCCTTTACTGAACGCAAACCAAGTTCGGTGTGAATTCACGGAACCCTTATGTCATTTAAGTACAGTTGTTGTTTTGTTTATCTCCCATCACTGGCCCCAACTTTTACCGTGCCGTAAAAATAGTGCCAGACTTTTACCATATTTCCGTCATTGACCCTCCCAAAAATGAAACACAGGATTGTGGGTAAATACTGTACAATCATTGAGAGCGCTGCTGGTGTTTCGATCGAGAAGTGGCCATTAGCAGTACTGCAACCCGGTGCATACATCATGCAGTGGAAGGCATCATTTTCACCAGGACGCGTGAAACATTTTTTTCAAATCTGAATAGGAAATTGACAACTCTTATTCTGCAACGTTTGAGGGATAAATAAAAGGTGTCGTGTTTTTCAACTTTATCGGCGTTTTGAGAATGGCAATCGGTGAACCCTCGACACAGATCTCTATGGGAAAATACCGCAAAATCATAAAGAGCGTTACTGGAATTTCGGTTGTAGTTATTGGTAGTGTTGTAGCACTGATTTAGCAGTAACGTTAGTGTCGTTTATTCATACAATACAACTTTAAACAATTTGTGCAGCTAAGGAGATAAATGGCGGATGGTCGACATGGTCTCGGTGGTACAAGTGCAGCGCCACCTGTGGTAATGGAAGGCAGACAAGGGCAAGATGGTGTACTAACCCTCGTCCTGCCAACGGAGGGAGCCAGTGTAGCGGTAACAATAAAGAGACGAAGGCGTGCAAGATTAAGGACTGTCCAGGTAAAATGGAGCTAACGGAAAGTCCGCAAAAACTACAAATTTTGGTAACGAACAACTTCCAGTCAAGCTAATTGTTTAACTTTGGAGCTGTGTCTCCGTTTTGTGATCTAGTAAATGTTGGTTTGACGCTTTCTGAGTCTCCACGTAGCGCAAAATGACTGTGATGCAGTCTTGTAGAGGATTTCCTTCCTTTACAGAACGCAAACCAAGCTCGGTGTGAGATCACCGAAGCCTTATGTCATTTAAGTACAGTTGCTGTTTTGTTATCTCTCATCACTGGCCTCAACTTTTACCGTGCTGTAAAAATAGTGCCAGACTTTTACCATATTTCCGTCATTGACCCTCCCAAAAATGAAACTCAGGACTGTGGATAAATACTGCTCAATCATTGAGAGCGCTGCTGGTGTTTCGATGGAGAAGTGGCCATTAGCAGTACTGCAACCCGGTACATACATCACTATGCAGTGGAAGGCATCATTTACACCAGGACACGCGAAACCTTTTTCCAAATCTGAATAGGAAATTGACAACTCTTATTCTGCAACGTTTGAGGGATAAATAAAAGGTGTGATGTTTTTCAAATTTATCGGCGTTTTGAGAATGGCAATCAGTGAACCCTCTACACAGTTCACTGTGGGAAAATACCGCAAAATCATAAAGAGCGCTACTGGAATTTCGGTTAGTAGTTATTGGTAGTGTTGTAGCATTTAGCAGTAACGTTAGTGTCGTTTATTCATACAATACAACTTTTAACAATTCGTGCAGCTAAGAAGATAAATGGCGGATGGTCGGCATGGTCTAGTTGGTACAAGTGCAGCGCCACCTGTGGTAATGGAAGGCAGACAAGGGCAAGATGGTGTACTAACCCTCGTCCTGCCAACGGAGGGAGCCAGTGTAGTGGTAACAATAAAGAGACGAAGGCGTGCAAGATTAAGGACTGTCAAGGTAAAATGGAGCTAACAGGAAGCCAGAAAAATAGCAAAAACTACAAATTTTGTTAACGAACTGCCTCAAGCTAATTGTTTAACACTGGAGCTGTGTCTCCGTTGTGTGATCAATTAAATTTTGGTTTGCCGCTTTCTGATGTCTCGTATCGCAAAATGACCGTGATGCAGTCTTATAGAGGACTTCAGTGCCTTTTAGGGAACGCAAACCTTGTTCGGTGTGAGGTTAGCGAAGCCTTAAGTCACTTAAGTACAGCTCTTCTCCCATCACTGACCCAACTTTTACCATTCTGTAAAAATAGTGTGAGATTTTCACTATATTTCCGCCGCTGACCCTACAAATTCTTTTTTAAACTCCAAATACAAAAAATGGAAATTTCACCAACGACGTGACGTCAATTCCAGAATATTGAAAACGACAAAGGTGTGAGTGAACGACAAGATGAACAAGATCCCGTTTTCTTTTCTTGTAGTTAAAGTGCCCTGGTGGCTTCAGAACAAAAACAGCGGTTCGTCTGGAAGCCGCAGCCACAAGAGTCACAAGCACAGCAAGAGTCACAAGCACAGCAAGAGTCACAAGCACAGCAAGAGTCACAAGCACAGCAAGAGTCACAAGCACAGCAAGAGCAACAGCAGAAAGAAGGGGAGATAAGTCCAAAATGAACTGAAGGAATATACCATTTACAGTAAGTTGGCGTGTCCTGCTCCTTGGTTGGTTAACGTAATCGAAAAATGATTCTTTTTCACATACAGACAGATAGATATCTGCACTTATCATATAAACTTCTTAAAAAAGACAATGTAAACCTCAATTTCTTTCATAACGAGTTCTGATATTACTCTTTTTCATCCAAGCAAATCTATGTACTGCAATCTTGTAAAATGTGTGCATGTATTCTACTTTCAGATAGAAAAATGATTCCCTTGTGGAAATGTTGAACCAAGCCGCCATTATCCTGCGCACTTGAAATTAAAAATCTGACGTACCGATTCTTTAGCTGTAATGAACCTGTCTTCGATCATAAAATATTAACTTCTGCTTAGACCCCTTGCCGTTAACAATCTGGTCTCAAATTACTACTTTTTCAAGTAAGACGCGAGTTCTGGGTCTGGGAAAAAATCGCCCTGCGTCATTGCTTGAGACTATGCTCGGCGCTCAATCATTACGCTGGTCTCGAGCGCAAACGGTCAGTCAGTTCAGTCTGACCCCAGGACATATGAGAAAGCAGTGACTTGAGACCAATTATGTAACTGTAAATGGTTAACATCAAACATTTTTGACAAAAAGCGAATTCGTTTAACTCAATAAAGTCAAAGCAAATACGTTCAAAATATTCGTATGTTTGCATTAAAACACTAACGTTTAATCACAAAAACCAGGGCTCCGTTTCATGAAACTATTTTTGTATTAACTTAAGACTAAAATACACGCAACAATGCTGTCATTCTATCAATTGTCACGTCGTGTTTGTTGGAAAATGCTGTTGACGCCATGCCAACAATCAAACTTTGAGTCAAACTTTCATTGAACGGAGCCCCGGTCTACGTACGTGTTCTTAGTCCGTTAAGTCGTGGGAAGGTTTTCTTCGGTGATTGTAGTAGGATGGCAAAAATTTTACAACTCATTTCTCTCGCACGTTTGGTGATTAAAAGCCTTGAATGATTTTCAACAAGTGGCAACTTCTAAGAATTTTATATACTACGATTAGGCACGAAACAACTTATCTTCATGACAGTAGGCATGGTGCAGTGCTTTTGCTATCAAGTTGACACAATCGGTTTTAGGGCTTAAAAACGCATTTTGAGGATTAATTTTGGGTAGGATAGACATGACGTTATTAGCCTTAACCAGAGTCACAAAACACCCCAATTGGTTGTTTTTGTGAATTTATTAAAATCGCCAATTACTGATGTGGGCTCCCAATCTTTTGAGAGACTCAACCAAAGCTTTCCAGTGCCCTTTCTTTGCACAGTGTTTTTACGCCAACGACACGCTGAAGATGACGACTTTTCTCCTCTTTTCGCGACGTTTGACTCGGCCGATTGTGCGCCACAATACTACATATCGGACGTATTGGATACTTTGGGTGGGAACTTTTTGGATCACAGTGCGCGGTCCGTGGATGAAACAACTTGGTTGTCAAAGATTACGACTAGTGCCGGATTTAGACTTTGGGGGATCCGGGCTCTTCACGTTCGGGGGCCCACGATTTAACGACGTGGCTTAAGTAATATCTTAACATGCAAATTCTGCTTATGTACAGCACTGCTTTTCCTACAATCAAACAGACACACGCATCGGTTGTTGTTGGGTGAATTACTGTTGGGAAATATTTAACGTATCTGAAAACAAAATGCACGTTTTATAATATATATTATGTATTCAAGTTTTCCTGTCACAACCAAATACATAGATTTGTACCAAACATTCAAAACCAGAAACTTCCAACTAATGAAAGTATAGAGGTAACGAGCACAGAGTCAATCAGCACCTCAGTTTCCACCTCGAGAACTCGTGTTGCGAGAAAGTTACGATGAAAAAGAACCTATTACAGGAAACACTGTACTTCTCTTCGCCATATTGTTTGATAATAAGTCAACGTCAGCGGTTCTTTTAAGACGCTTGTCTTTACTTCTAGGAGACATAGCACCCTCAAGCTGTCATGTGCCATCTTTGTTCTTCGACAATTCTGTACTAGAGACAGTTCTGCTGAATGGTCGCTCCGTTGAACAGCTCGTTGCTATTATACGCAGGTATATTCCTCTCTAGTCGAGGAACAGTATGACAGCAACGACAAGTTAATCCAATATCCCGCGTTTCTTTGTTCTTTTCCCTGGAATTCACCGACAACGTGAGTGCATTCCTTACAACGAAGATTAAATTTTAAACCATATTCTCAATGGGCTTGGCACTATTCGTAGATTTTCATCTTCTTTTCAGTCTTTACGTGCAAATCTTTTACGCTGACCGCACGTCAAAGTACAACTAAAACAACATACCGTGGCTTTTGGCCGACTGCAAAGCCATTTTCAGAAGTGTGGCTCACCATTGTCACGACAAGTACAAAACATTGGGCTCTTAAAACATCGGCTATGTCCATCTATCATCCCCGTGCATTCGCTTGATAATGGCTTCGACATTCGATACGAGTCAGATTTGTTTTTGTTTCTGCATGCTGCGGCTGATTTTGACAAAAAGAAATCTACTTTTCTTTGACATGAAAGCAAGAGGCAGGAGCAGAATCAATTGTCACCTCTGAAGTATACAGTATCCACTGCACAGTACACTTCATCACTTGACTTTGTGCACTTGCAGTCAGAACTTTCTCTTGGGAGTTCAGAGTAGTCTTCAGTTGTAGAATCCTTCACAGCTTCCTTGCCTTCTGGTTTTCAAATTGGGAAAAGGCTATGAGTCGTGGTAGTTTGCACAGAGCAGCTGCGTATTCATTCCTTTGGAAAGTTTTCTCATCTACGCCCTGGATAGCGGAGTTGACGTGCGTTCCTTCCTGGCAGTGGCAGCAACGAGATTGTTTGTTGTTTCTCAACCTTGTGTGAACAATTTGCACGCGCAGGACCACCCAGTAACAAAAGGATTGGTCAGCGTTGAAACAGTTGGGTCACAAAAAGGTGCAGTGGCTCATTTTTGGAATAGGGGCTCCCTGACGTTGGAGCCCTTTATGTCGTGGTGAAGATCTATGGAATCTTATATCTGCATTGATTTTTAAGTATTTTTAGTTCAAAAGGGGTCCCTCTAGAAGGGGGGCGGAGCAATTGCCCCCTTTACCCCCTAAAAATCCAGCAGTAATTACGACAACATAGACCCGAACGACGGCGTTCAGAAAAACGTATTTCAACTGATAGTCAGGTTTGTTGTGTCATTTTGTTGGAATTTTTTGGGGGAAAGTAGAGACTATACATTTTAGGAAACCTCATGGAATGACAAATCAAAAAATAATTTATTCCATTTTGGTGGCCATCTTGGCGGCCATCTTGGATTTTTAAAAAGGGCGCCCGTAAAATAAATTTTTCTCAGTATCTTTGCTCTTGGGTCACTTAGAATGTTAGTTTTAAAGTCTGCACCCACATTTTTGTGGTAAAGAAATCTGAAAAAGCAACTTATTAACCCCATTTATTAGCAGCCATATTTCTAAACGCATTCTTCATGTAATCCAACACATATGATCACTATCTTACTTTCTTGTATATTTTGTTCGAAGCTTGTTTCCCTCAAGACACTTAAATTAAACCAGTATCTAAACAACTTATTTACGTTTGCAGAACATGAAAGTATGTTTTTGTAGTGTCAATAGCCTTTCAAAACTTTCAAATCAGTCTATAGACCATTACTATCCCCATCACTGCCATCACTGTCACCAGGAATCACATAATCATCACCATTCTGACATTCTGCACTACACTGACATGGATCTGTGTAAGGTAGGTCCTTTGATCGGCAAGAGCATCTTTGGGAACTTTTTTGCTCTGGCGTCTAACCATTTCGATGATGGCCTTTGGCGCCGGAAGCTCGTCAGTTGTGAGGGTATCAGCCGGTCATCTTTGTCCTTGTAAATTCATTCTGCAATGGGTCAAGGAACTCATGGCCCTGTGGTGAGTATGCAGCACATGTAAAAGGGGGCTAATCTCAAAAAAGGTTCACCTGTTGCTTCATAAGCAGTACAAAAAGTCCGCAATGCATTGATATCATCAGTGTTTGCCTTCAAATATATATTCAACCTACAGAATGGACCAGTGTTGTCTGTCCATGTAAAAGCATGGAAAACCGGAAGAGCCTTTGCCCGGACAGCACCTAGTGTTGTCCATACTGGATCCCAGATGCCATGGGGACTGAAGTATTTCTGAGAAGCCTGTCATAATAGGCAATGGCGAGTACCAGTAAATCTGTGTCGGGTAAAAAAAACATCAGCTGAAAATCAGGGACGTTTTGATGTGATGCCAAAACTGAATGATGTATTAGCAATATATGTGCTTGTTCCTGATTGTTTTCTTCTAAGCGTAGATCACGTCGGTTGCTCTTTGTGCATACTGAAGCTGAAGTAATGGCTATCTCGTCAGAGTCTTTGCTATATTCAAGTGTTTTTGTAGACAGATATTCAGTAATTTGCGCCTTTTTTGGTCTTGGGAGAGGAAACGGATCATTGGGATGTTCTGTATGCAAGTCTCATCTCTTATCTGGTACTGCACTTGGCCCTTTCTTTGCCTCCTTTTTTCTCTTGTAGCTGGTTTCAAAGAGTTGTCTTTGTGGGTGTCAACAACCAGAATGATATCGTCATAATCTCCAGTTAAGAACATCACTTCAATACTATACACACAATGCAGTTTTGTGGCTTGGGTGAACACACTCAGTGGATGCTGTTTACATGTTTTCTGGATCTAAAACCTCTCTTGCAGCGGACTGTCCTGTTATAAGACGTCTGCTTCGGAAAGTTTCAGCAGAAGGTGGATTCGATTCGACTTGTCTGTGCATGGCAGTACTGCCCCACTGGCAGCAAAGATTGCTCTTGGTGTTAGGGTGAATTCATAGTGGCTGATAACATGTTTCTGGTCGATTTGCCTACAGCTGGTCACCCAGTACTGTAGCTGGATTGCCATGGGTGAGTAGATTATGTCTAGTTGTTGCTGTGCCAAAGAAGTCGGCTTCTATCCAGGCATCATCTATGCCAGAAATCTCTATGGACGTCCGAAGAGCTCTCAGAGATGCCATTACAGCATGCAATTCACCAAGTCTTGGGTTCACTGTTTGTTCAGGTCTGGTATCTAGGAACTGCACAACCCTCTGGTATAGACACACGTCACATGAAGTGACAGTTGGATGAGCTTTGTCAACAAACAGCCTCCTCAACTGGCTCGTCTGCATAACAACTGTTAGCAGGGTCGATCACTCATGGGCCACCTCTGGAAAAAGTGATAAGGGGCCAAGCTCAGTGAAAGACTGGCTTGTAGGGATCAGTGAGTTGTAGCCCGCCCAGCAGGCTACAACTTCTGTTGTTCTCGTCATTGATCCTCAGCCTGGTTACTGCCAAAATTACCTGCCATCCGACTGTCAAAGGCAAAATGTATTTACATTGAGTAGAAGAGAGCTGGTTTCCAAAGTGAACAGGGGAAATAATATCGAAATCTTCAAAGATATGTCTCAAATGCCTTTTCAAAAAAATGTAGATATACATGTATACTGTAAATAAAGGTTAATCTGCGTTACTGGGATTCCTGTAAATATTCTGAGGGTTTGTAGCTGCTATTAAAAATCATTTAGATTATATGCATTATTTTAGAAATAGTGTTTTCAATTCCTTACCCCCAAAAATGCGGGTGCAGACATTAAAACTAACATTCTAAGTGACCCAAGAGCAGAGAAATTCCAAGATAGCCGCCAAGAAAATTAAAATTTCCAATTCATTGACTTCAGAACTGCAGGTGTAGCCATAAAAACTGAGTTAAACATTCTCAGTGACCAAGGGCGGATATTTTACCGGCGCCATTTTTGAAAATCCAAGATGGCCGCCAAGATGGTCACCAGAAAAATGAAATAAATTATTTTCTGATTTGTCATTCCATAAGGTTTCCTAAAATGCATAGTTTCCACTTTCCCCAAAAAAATTCAACGAATGTCAAAATTTGGACATAGTGACCCTGACTATGATCTGCGGCAGCCTAATGCAGTGCTAAAATCAGCCACTACCAGCTGACACTTTGTTGGTTTCTTATAATGTATAAGATCATGTTGAAACTTTTCATTTAGACGATTTACCATAAGTGTTTCTTCTGAGCCGCCATAAGAGCAATGTGTATAATTCGATTTTCGTTTTCAGCCCTCTGTATTGGGCGAAATTCAAATTTACGCAATGATTACAATCTAGTCTGAAACTAATTTAGTAGTACACGTCAATATTTTTACAAGGTGACATCGATGGCCGAGCAACTGGTAGCTTGAAGAGTTGCAAAACACGTCAAGAATGAAACTGTTAAGACAAGTACATTTGCAGTGTTCAAGGACGCCGAGCCATGGGTTGTTGACTGAGTCTTCATTGACGTTGTCTGTTCCAATGTGGTTGTCATAGCGACAGACGTTGTGACAGGTGGCGCTGATTCCGTTATTGTTGTGGCAATCGTGTAAGTGGCGGGCGAGGTTGATAAGGACGTGGTCGGTGAAACCACTGTACACTGGCCGATTTTCACGTCGTCTATGGCAATCACTGCGTTTTTTATTCTCGCCGTGGCTGCAAATACAAGCTGTTGTTTTGCTTCGGCGAAAATCGGCACATTCCGGGCATGTTGCCACTCGTTTTTCATATCCTCACCTCCTTTGCTGAAGACGCTTTGTCCACTTTGGGTCACAACGAGCGTTAATGGATCTTCAACTTCGCTGGCGTTGCTGGTGTTGTAGAGGAAGTAATAGAAATCGACGCACCAGTTTGACCGACCGATGATCGGGTTAGAAACGACCAGAGCATCGTATGAAGTTTCCGGTAATGTGGTTTCGACAATCTCGAATAGGAGGACATACCCTGTAAAACAGTAAAAACAGTAATGTCATCTCGAAATAGATACAATAACTAAAAATAGATAGATAAAAATAAAATTCAAATTTACTCCGCTAACTGCAAGTCGGTACGTTAGACTAAGTCAGAGTCCTTTTTACATGACGAAGTGCCTGCCATTACCAACCTGGTCCAATTTCGTTCTTGGAATGTCTGAAGCATTCTTTCAGTGATGAAACAAGCTGGAACGAGCGGAACGTCACAACTTTCACCAGAAGACTGGAGAGATCGAATTAACTACTCAATAAACGAAGCACTGTTTTCTTGCAAGAGTAAAATCTTACCAGTCGAACAATAACAATGTCATAACAGCTAACACAAGAGCGTTATCTGGCCAAAAACATGATTTGAATGCAACGCCATCCATTCAGTTCTTACTCAGATTGCACAACGCTTCGTAAGTTCTTCCATTAAGTTTTCCCGATTTTGAGGTCCTGCTGCATGAGAACTAAATGTGTGTGATGGAGACGCGCTTCCCCATGGCTGCATTCTTTAGACAAGAATTTTGCGAGTGGCTAGTGTGCGTGGCGATATCTTGCGTGGTCTTCCGTTCTTGCTAGATTCTTGCGTCAACTAAACGCAATCCTGTATCGGCACAAGGTGGCCACTGGTCTGAATCGTATCGATGAGGGACACTTCCGGTGTAAGAAAAATATGCCACATTGACTAAAGACGTCTTCAAATGGGCCTTTCGAGGGTCATGTCGATTGCCATATACATTCCATGTGAAGCAGCCTATAAGTTAGTAAACTGTTCGAAATGAAGCCTGAGACCCGTTCCAACAAAACTGACTTAGCTAAGACAAATCCTAAATTTTAGTAAATTTTAAAATTAAAGTTAAATTTGTCTCAAAACCAATTCAAAAAGAGATCTTAAGTTTGAATTAACTGTGTGACGTTAGTTTTGTCTTAAATTTCACTAACTAACAGAATGTGGAAGTTTCAAAGTGCGTAATTTAAGACAAATCTTTAACTTAAGTCAAAAATGAACTTAAGTCAGTTTCTTGGAACAGGCCCCTGGTCTACAGTCGCACGCTTTCCGCTGTAGGTTGTCGCAGACGTTGTTTACTACGGCTCATTGCGGGAAATAGACTATACTACTAAGATCGCCAATTCAGTTAATTTTCAATAGACAAAATCTGTGATCGTGTCCACAAAGTGCGAACAACATTGTTATTGGCCGAGAAGCCGCTATTCACTAGCTACGCCAACCTCCCGTTCAGTAACGCTAGGGCCTCGCTAAAAAGCAAGACTTCGCGAGATTACGTGAGATATTGCCGTGCATTTTAAATAAGAACACGTGACTTTGACTAGGTTTTAGCTAGGTACTAGCGTAGGTCCTAGCGTCTACTGAACGAACGCCAGGCGTGCGTTCAGTAGACGCTAGGACCTACATGTACGCTAGGACCTAGCTAAAACCTAGTCAAAGTCACGTGCTCCCATTTAAAATGCACGACAATACCTCACGTAATCTCGCGAAGTCTTGCTTTTAAGCGAGGTCCTAGAGTTACTGAACGGAAGGCTGGTTTGAGTCTCGGTTTTACTTCCGGCAAGTAAGTCGTCTGCTCACTAAGTGGTGCCTCTTCTAGGAATTCCATATGAAAATATTGTCTACGATCTGTGGTGCGGGAGTCTCTGAGAAGACAGCAGTTCTTACAACCAGGATTCATGTGCACTTAGACAGTCGCAACTTATGTACTAACCTGGTGTTGGATGCCCGGCAGACGGCAGGCTTGTGTTGGTGGCATTCACTCGGCGCCAGGTGGCGGTGTGATCGATTTGACTCTGTAGGCCACACATTGAGTGCTCGAAGTCGCAATCCATTTCATATAGAAACCTAAAATCGAAAGCATATCGCTGAAGTTGTGTTTCGTAGCTAAAATTTTGAGTGGGCCTTTACAAGAATCCAAACCCGGTTTCGTCTATTAACATTTATTACAAACGGCTTTCTCATCTAGTTCTCTGAAACAAAAGAATGCTCTGCAACAACACTCAAATATTTCGAGCAAAGTTTAAATTTCCTTGAAAAATCTGTCAGGCAAATATGACTTACCCGCCAAATTTAGGGAAAAGCCATTCATCAAGAATCATAACATCCCAACAGTGACAGAGAAAGCATGAGCTTTTATTTGAAACCTGCTTTTACCATCCACGTGGAACGCAAATGGTGCATTACCATGTGATAGAACGAGGATTGGTTGAAATACCGAAAGCTCTGGCTTTGGTTTCATTTTAAGAGCTCTTTTCAGGGCATAAAATTGATATAAAGATTAGCTATGCAAAGCATGAGAGTAAAATATTTTTGGACCAATGCGATCCACTGAAAGTGGTCTAAAGCAGTCTTATTCCATCGGCATTTTATTTTGCCCTCTACTTCAAAAGGAAATTACTCACAAAGACATACTTCTGATGTCTTCAACCTTACCCAATCATTCCTGGGTTTTGTTTTGTTTCGTGAACGTGGCTTAAGATTTAAGACAGAAAGTTGACCTTACGCACCTCAAAACTATTTCTGAAAAAATAATTAAAACCTCTTTTTAAATCATTGTTTAATCATTTATTTTGACACCAGCGTTTTTCAACTATCATTCTAGCAGTGCGTTCTAGAAATAAGCGCTTACTTCTACTCAGCCACTATATGACGTCGTACCCAGACAACCAACTCGAGTATTAAATGGGATAAGCTGTGTGCCAGGCCTATATTCTATAACTGCCTGTACGCATGCGGAATATGAATAGGTTCACCTGTCCGCCATATTTGTTTTCTGCGGTGAATTTGTGACTGTCCAGAAACTTTTTCTTCGGATGACGTCAGCAGCTAGCAGAAAATGGTAACAAATTTGCCACTATTGGACACAGCAGGCTGCGGTGTTATAAAGGTTCTTAAACGAATACCTTTCTGAGCGCACTTTTGCTTATTAGTATTAGTTCTTCAACGCGCTGTTATGGTTCATAAAGGAATCAAAACCTTTCTGTACTTACTCAACAGGCAGAATTGCTTATCCGTTGTGTACTCATGATCACTTTATATATTCCAATCGCGTCCGTGCTCTCAAATCTCAAAATGGCGGAAGACTCTCAGATTGTTCAAGTGACCACGTAAATGATGGCACCGTTAGCTTTGGACTGAATGTAAACTTTTTTTGACTGAACATAACGAATAACTAATTCAGAGCAGTGAATAAGCAGCACTACGTGTAAATTAAGCAACAGCGCGCGTTGAATAACAACAGAAAGAAAATCGTTTAAAAAATTGAGCGCGTTGCATTATCACGCGTTAAATAACTAACTCAGCGCCTTGATTACCCAGTACTACGCGTGAAGCAAACGCGTTGAAGAACAGCAGAAAGATATTCGTTTAAGAACCAATTTACCTCGTTGATTATTCAATTCTACCCGTTGCTTGAGCAAAAGTGCGTATTGAATAACTACATTTCATCGAGCAAAAACTATGAATCACTTAAAGGGTCATAGAGTGTGAAAAACAGACTAAATTGCACTACTGAAAGTGGTTCTCTACCACTGAAACAGTCAAACTGTTCACGATTTGTTCGAAAAGTCTTTGAGTTCCTGGACGATTTGAGATGTATTTGGAGTACAGTGAACGGGAAATGTTGAAACAGTTGCTATGATATCAGTGGCTATCCACATAACCTCGGATATTGGAAGGATGGCTTAAGTAATTCAGTTCATTCCAAATATGGTAAACCCGCCAAATACGTTGCAAAATCTGATATTACTATACGTAGCAAGGTACACAGTGACGTCACTCGGAAGTAGGTGAACTTCGTATCGAATGAGCATAATTTCAAGTACATATATATTATTAGGGGGGGAGAAAACTGTATTGGGATGAAAGAGTTTTTATTTCGTCTGTGTTTCAAAAATAGTGAGACTGACGATTTCATCTAGAAATTCTTGCAATATTCAAAGTGAATAACTCACTTTAGTATCCTCCAAGAAGCAAACTGGCCACGATCTGTTTAAAAGTTATTTTACGAGTTTTTGCGTGACATACCTGGCAAACTTGTTAATCTACAATCTACAGCCTACACTGGGGCTATAGCATTAGATAGTGTTCTGCTTGACTGAGTTTGTGACATAACGCGTAGTTACCAAGATTGGTGAACCAGCTGATAGCAGTTGGAAATAGAGGAAAGTCAAGTGTCATCATGCAAGACTTAGCATGCGTTACAAGGAAAAACAAAATATCCTACCTAACAGATGGGTCGGGTACCTTCTTAACAAATGGGCACATGTATACTCTCACGTCGTCAATGGCTACACGTACTCTCGTTCTCGGAAGTGACGTAACCACTGAAATGACCAATCTGAACTTTCCTGGTGTGGACAAGGGGAACACCAGACGAGTCCAACCAGCTTTGTTTCTGTTAAGCGTGGCATTGATAATTTCATCAAGATATTGTTCGCTGCTGTAGTTATAGACATGTAGAGACCCCTGGCCGTACTGGTAGTAATAAAGTTCCGAGCAGTACGTATAGTTGTTGAAGGGCACATCAACGTCAAAAGTTACCAGCCAGCCATCTTTGTCTTCGCCCTGAGTGGAGTAGCTTTCTGCATAACTGTAGTAGCCTAAAACAAATTTAATTTTGTATGATAAAATATTTATTTAAACAAACTAAGCGTCATGGGCCTGGCGACTGATCAACAAGGTGAAAACTATGGGATTAGCCATCAACAAAGTTCTTGGATATCATATTTTTCTTTAATTCATATTTTTGCCAGACGTGCCTTTCTTTATGGGTCCTTAACAAAAAATTATTCAGTGATCTTCATATTTTTTGTCAAGTTTGTTATAGACAAAGACCAAAATACAAGTACGAACATTTAAAAATTATTCAATCATAAATTAAACATGACTTCACGGCTTTTTCGCATACTGTGTCGAACCCCCCTTTGGTAGAAAGAAATTTTCACACAAGCTTTAAGTCCAACCTTGTCCCGAATTAAATGAGGCTCTTTCAACACATAGGAGGATTCTGGGGGGCAGGGGGCCGCTTCCGCCCCCTTGGCTGCAGCAGGCAAAATGAAGCGAGAAGAAATATTGAGTTCAGTAACTAGAACTGGTGGCTTAGACCCCAGACAGCGGCGGAATCGTGTCCCCGTTTACTTTTTCTTTGTAGTCCATCGATAGATTTCCTGAAGAGCTGGTGCCCGTTCGAACAAAACTGACTTAGCTAAGACAAATCTTACATTTCAGTAACTTTTAAGGTATAAGTTAAAGTTGTCTGAAAACCAATTCAAGAAAGAGATTTTAAGTTTGATTTAAGTGTTTGACATAAGTTTCGTCTTAATTTTGACTAACTTACCAATTGTGGAAGTTTCAAAGTTTGGAATTTAAGACAAATCTTAAACTTAAATCAAAAATTAACTTAAGTCAGTTTCTTGAAACAGGCCCATGGTCCACATCGCCAGTCCCTCGCAACTTTCAGGCCGCCTGTGTACATGCAATCACGCTTTGCCCGATTTCCCAAGGCAACATATTGCCCACCCCCTCCCCCTTATGGTATGATATATCCGCCACTGCAAAATGTCATCATGTTAAAGCAACAGATGTTAGTATACGAACTTCATATGTTTAGTTTTTGAATTACGTCACAGCTGAATTGCATTGAGTTTTTTATACATGTTTAATCGTTTCGATGACCGTTTTATAGGAATGTGAATATAACTTGGTCCAATGATCCTTACCTTCATACAGGTCTAAGCAAGGTCAGAACCTATGTTAATAGCTGTGCATCTTAGAGATGTTCTCGTGAGAATGTAAGGTTGAATTACCTTTCGCTGTTCCCGTTGTGTGGTCAACCATGGGTCTGCTTTCATCCTCTTTGTGCGCTTGACCAGCCTCAGACCAGGTCCAGTCAAAGTCATTGAAGCGATCATTTGTGAACATGCAGCTACTACCTTCAAAATCACAGCGTAACAACGGTTCTGCTGGTGGTGACGGCCACGATCCATTTTTCTCGCATCCAAAAAGTCGAATGTCGTCAATTGCGACAACCCCGTTGTCAAGGGATACGTTGGCACGCACGTGTATTGAATAAGTGTCTTCCGGAAGTTCCATAATTGCTCTTTGCCACACTGTTCTGTTTGGGGCGCTCAAATTGAGCCATGTCTCGTGCAATGTTCCAGCGTCCAGTGTTACTGTCAAAGCGTGGAATCCACTACCATTAGTGAAATGGTAGAACTCGAAACATTTAGACTTATTTTCGAAATTCACTTCAGAAGTAAACACTGAAGCTTCGATATTGGATCCGTTGAGGTACAGAAAATGTCCTGAAATAAGTACCAGTGTCAGTCATTATTCTCATTCAGTCATGCAAGCTTAGAAAGCGTGACGCTTCATATGTCAAGCTATTCTGTGTCAACAGTGTTTCTTAACTTAATCATTACCTCTCTGTCTCTTGTCTGTTTCAGAAGACAAAAATCATTTGTTCAAGAAAACGTAAACATGAATCCATCTGAGAGAGGAAGTAGTTCCTCTGTTAAATTATTTTCTGATAAATCCTTCTAAAGATACGTCATCTGGGAAGTTTCGAGGCAAGTTGTTTTGCAAATTTGACATGCAAGTGTACAGAAAGTCTTCTCGCGATATTGTTTCACACGTGAGCTCGTGTACATGTTGGATTTACTAGCAGCTCACGATAAAAAAATGGCCGCTACTAAAAGAGAAAACGGCTAGGCCGGAAGTGTTGAATTGTGGGAGTACACTTGTCCTCACGGTATGAGTCGAGATTCATGTAACAATTAGACGCTGCCGAAGGATTTACTTTAAGCGCAACCATGAACTCTGTATTGCCTACTCACCCGACGCATTCCGGTACGTGTGATCTACAGATGGCATGTATCGGCTCTGTCCTGCAGTCGCGTTTCCTTTTGTGACAATCCAGAACCTGTCCCACTCAATCCACTCACAGGATGATTCAAAATCACATTTCAAGTCTCCCGGCTGATACGCAGAAGAGCTCGCTAAAAAGAGCAAGAATTTTCACTCATGTCGTGTATGAAGTGTATTTTCAATTGTTACGTGTTTATCTGTGTATGAATACATTTCATATTCACTTTATTCAATGCCAAAGCACAACTGTCACATGGGCTAATTGATTCCTACAACTTGACAGGTTAGAGATATGTACACAGAGTGACACACATATTTCAAACAATCTTTATATCTAGATGAATAACCTGGTTAGATAAAAATCTCTTTAAGACAATAATGTAGGCTTTCATGTATAGGTCCAACGTATTTCTACGTTAATATTGATTTGCATTTGGACTTAACGGTGGCTGATATACTAAAATCTCCTAATACATTGCTATTGCGTAAGCTTTCTTACACTTTAAAATATAAGTGTTCGTACTCTTGCATAGCTTTTGTGTTATGCTTTACAAACCTTGGAGTGCAGTAAGTCCTGCAAGAAGAGTGAGAGAAAGCAGTTCATCCATGGATCTTCACCAGGTAAACAAGGCCGTTCATATCGCAAGCAACTTACTGCTACGTGAGGGCTTATCTGTGCTTGATTCCAACTTCCACTCGACCTTGATGTTATATTGCTAGTCATGTGACATATTGTAATCTGAAGGCTAAGGCTGGGAAAAGGATGTTTAAAACCTATCTTGAACGGTAACACCTGTAAATTTGGTTCCTACATTATGTTAAGAGCCCTGAGCCCACTAGTGCCATGAATTGCCAAATGTAACGAATTGCTTGACCGTATTGGCGTGCTTTTGTTTACGTCACCGTGAGAATCACCTTTTAATTCAAACACCTGCGAATAACATTCGCACGCAAGGGTGTTCTATTCAGACCCCTATTTAATACAGCTGTTGTTGGCCTTTTGTTCTTTGTGCTGGGATCTCGCCGGTGATAAAGCAACATGGCACGAAAATGCAGCTTCACCTAATTGACGGGCTTACATTTGCGTGATTGAACTCTCGTTTTCTTATTTTTTGTCATTCTTTGCTAGGACTACCTGGTTATCCCAATATATCTAAAATAACGAAATTCCGTTGAAGTTAGGCTTTAAGCTTATCGCATAAATTTGTACATTTTTACACCTCAAATTTTAGTTTTCTTTTTCCAGTTTTCCCTGGTTTTAAGCTGATCAGTCTTTATAGCAATCTGATTTTTGTTCCATTTGTTTGTTACTTCATGAAATACGAATAAGTACATTCCTATTTTATTTCAGCGTTGCTTTAACAAAACAACGCTGGGTCAGGGTTTCTTTAAAAATCCGCTTGACAACCTTTGCTGGTCTTACGCTGCTTTTCATCAAGCTGGGTTGCATAAAAATTTCAACTTGATAATTACATGTCACGTAAAACAACACAATATAGATCGTCTACAAAGAATAACATCAAATCATTGGTCAACAAGTACCGTATTTTCTTCAGGATGTAATTTAATAAAGTTAATTAACACTTGGAAATTAAGTTTTTTAACAAACTTTTTGCTAAGTATGTAATTTCTTGCTAGCATGATCAACAGATTAATGTTACAATTTTCCGACTGAATGTTTCCCAAAAAACCAAAGAAACACTGCTATCTTGTCCAGATCAAAATTTACATGATATGTTTGTTTTAACCACTCAGCAAACAGGAGCCAGAAACCGGAGATAAGACGACATTCCCAAAAGAGATGGAGAAAAGTTTCACTGTGTTCACCACAGAAAGAGCATAGATCACTTGTTTTTATTTTAATTTTAGGTAAATAATTATTAGTTGGTAATATTCTGTGAATTAAGCGTTATTGAAACCAACACAATTTTGTATCTTTTGTACAATTGAAGGGGGTTTATTTACTTTTCTCCACCATGTATCAGAGTCACTAAAATTTATATTATTTATAACACCGTTTATATCTATCTCAGATGACCACTTGTTTTCATATTTACAAGCGGTCTGAAGTGACTGTACTAAAGTGTCATAAATACTTACCGCTTGTGATTTATTATGTAAAATTTTATAAATAGAACTTGGAAATTTTGGTAAAAAGATATTGTCTTGTCTATTCTTAAGACCCCTGTACGCTGCAAAGGTTGCACTTCTTAATCCATAGAATTCTAGTATTGGAGGTTGAAAGTTATAGCTATTACAGTGTTGTTTGTATGACATAAAAGAACCTTCAGCATTAAACAAATCACACACACGATAGACTCCCTTTTCATATACCAAGTCTTGTAGAAAATAGATTTTCTACCAACTTTAATCTTTGAATTATACCACAGGGGAGAGTAAATAATATTTTCATTTTTGTCACACATTTGAAACAGGAGCACAACATCGCTTAAAACTTGCTCCCAGAGCAGATTGTCGGTTCCTTCAGCTATTTTTCTAAGGAAAGCGTCTCCCATTTTAAAAAAAGTTATCAACTTTACAACCCAAATCTGCCTCGGCAAGATCACGTATGGTATTTTTGGTGAATAGTTTACGAAGCCACAATATTTTCAAAGACTTAATAAAAAACTAACATGAACCATTTTAAACCACCATGATCCTGATTTTGTACAATTTCATTTCGACTAACTCTTTCATTCTTCCCATTCCAAATGAAGCCAAAAAAACTCGCTCTAATTGTTGAATCATGTCAGTGGACGGGCTAGGGAGGGGTTGAAGCAAATGAACAATCTTGAGCAATTAAAATGTCTTAACCAAGGTTATTTTACCTAAAACAGTAAGAATTCTTCTTGACCAAGAGCTCACCATTTTCTTAATTTCCACAAGCCTGCAACTATAGTTAAGACCCGGCATTGTATTATAATCAGTGTAGAAGTTGATTCCCAAAAACATGAAAGGTTTGTTGGTCCCTAACAGGTTCTCGTTGACACAACGATTTTCGTCAGGGTCTTTTTTTTAACCAATCCAAACACATCTTGTTTTCTCGATGTGTGGCTTCAAACCAGAAAAATTCGCAAAATTGGTCAATTAAATTCAAAGACGATCTAAGACATAACTTAGAACCGTCCAAAATTAAACAAGTGTCGTCAGCGTACTGGATCAATTAAAACTCAGAAACACTTATCCTGATCCCAGTGATGCCATCATCCCGACGCATTAAATTACCCAATATTTCTACACATAATACAAAAAGATAAGGAGAAATAGGGTCTCCTTGACGACAGCCTCTCCCAATTTCAAAAATTCAGAGAAAAATCCATGTTGGAGAACGCAAAGACAAGATTTGTTGTAGAGTGTTTTGACCGTGTCAATGAACCTTGGGCCAAAGTTAAAGTATGATAATGCCTTGAGGATGAAAGACAAGGAAACCGAGTTGAAAGCTTTTTCAAAATCGATCATTAAGAGGAGTCCGGGAAAGGGTTGACAGTCTAAAGATTGAATTACATCATATAAAATTCTTATGTTTTCCCCAATATATCTGCCTTTCATGAAAGCTTGTTGGTTCTCGTGAATAAGGGGTCCGAGGACGCTTTTTAGGTGTCTTGCAA
This sequence comes from Phoronis australis, assembly GCA_002633005.1. Lineage (NCBI taxonomy): Eukaryota > Metazoa > Phoronida > Phoronidae > Phoronis > Phoronis australis. Next base: position 239,922 of record NMRA01000514.1, read on the forward strand.
TACATCCAGACAACATTTTGTAAGTAATATTCAATAGTGAAATTGGACACCAATTTTTGATAAATTCTCTTGGTTTATTTTCTTTTGGTATTATTGAGATAATACCCTGTTTTTGCGTTGTAGATAATTCTCCTTTATTGATACCTTCTTCAAAAGATCGGAACAAATAATATTTAAGGTCAAGCCAAGAAAAAATTAAAAATTCTACTGTGAAACCATCTGGATCAGGATTTTTGTTGTTTTTTAAATCCTTCAGAGTTGCATGAATTTTCTTCAATGTGATAAATTTTTCAAGTTCGACTTGGTTAGACTGGTTCAATTTAGGGATTGGGCACGATGCCAAAAGTTCATTTAAGTTAACATCAACAAGGTCGCCGTCTTTACAGGTGTATAAATTTTTATAAAAAGAAGTGATCTCCGAGAGGATAGCGGATTGTTCCTTGATAATAGCGTTATTGAAGCTCAGTAGCTTAGTTACATTCTTATTCACAAAATTTCGTTTTCCTAATGCACAAAAATATTTGGTTGGTTTTTCGCCATTTTCAACCCATTTGCATGTATTCTCTGCGATAATCCTTATATTATTAACAATAACGTCTCCAAAAACAATTGATCAGATATATAAAACTGAAGATTATCAGAGTCAATTCCTTGTATTTTGTTCAAATTGTATACTGGAAGAGCATATTGTTTTTTCGTACACAAAATCTCATTCTTGACGAGATTAATATATTCTTTGTCTTTTAGCAGTGAGTTATTAAATTTCCAAAACCCCGGTCCTTTTTGAACGTAGTTAATTGCATTGTTAAGACGACGTTGTTATGGTCCGATCGGTAGCCCGACTGTATTTCCACCTTTTCGATGCGCCAGAGTAATTGTTGGGTAACAAGAAAATAATCTAACCAGGCCTTTTTGACTGGATTAATCATTAATCTTTACCGACGCGGATCCTGCGCCCTCCAGTGTGCCACTCCGTTGCTGATCAATTGGCCTTTCGAAGAAAACTTTGAAATAAAACATTATTCTGATTGCTCCACCAACAATATTATTTTCCTGATAACAATATCCAATACGTAGGTCAAACTCAACATAATATACAAACTCGGTTTCGTAATCATAGATTTAATATAATACATAAATACATTTCTGATAGTATAGGTAATCATTTCAATTAAAAAACCATAATCTTCAAGATCTTTCTATACAAATCATAGAAAAACTCCAATACCCCAGTATCCCTCACAGACTCAAAAGAGAACAATTTTGGATAGATTAGCTCAATACATTAGAACCTAATGGATTAAACATAAAAACTCCTTAAATTATATCCTTGATTTTTTCCTCAACAATGTATCATATTCATTACACCATAGACTCTATGATTACACCACATCTTAAATGTCAATTGTCATAGAGCGTTAGATTTTACTTTATTTCTGTTTCTGTAGACGAAGGGTGTTTTTATATCCGAAAATTTCAGTTGATCCATTCTTGTTGTTTTATTTACCTATATTTATTTTGAATTAAGAATGTTATTGGCAGTCGAACCCTTGGGGTACCCACAACTCACGTGCGCATCATGCTCGTGTACCCTAAATCCGTAACGTTCCCAAGTCTAATATTGACTGAATTTTCTCGCGAAATTTGATCGAAGCACTGGTGCCTCCACAGAGTTTAGCATTCTAAAAGCAAAGTTTGCTCGCCATGATGCCTATGGCGAGGGTCCACCCCAGTCCATGGATGTCTGTCGAGGTGGCGGCACCGATTGCCAGAGGTGGCGATGAGGACAACAGAACATTGTAAACAATCATTTGACACTTGAAGCTGATATTCGTTATTCTCAGTGGCGGATTTAGGGGCAAGGCTGACATGGCCCCCCGCCCTAAAATTCTCCCAGATACCATTTGGGAGTACAGGGTGCGACTGAATTGCTGAGTACCATATGCGCACACCCAGGGTGTTCGGGGGGGGGGCGAATGCACAATGCACAGGCCTCGAAGAAACCCCATTTACCTTATTTTTTATTAATAATTAAGGTCCACAAACCCAAAAATTCGAGAACCCTGCAATCCCTACACTTAGGCTGGGCCCGCGCATGTGGCGAAATTGTGGCTATTCCTGTGCCCTTCCCCCTCCCCCAACTTAAAATCCTGGATCCGCCCGGCCTAGTCTGTAGAAAATGTCTGACTTTAATTAGTACAACTACTTGTTCGAAAACTGAGGCCTCAGTGTTTCCGGCATAATCGAGATCAAAACAACATAATTATACTAAAAAGATAGGTTCTCTACTTTTTCTACAAAATACCTCTAACATGCACATTTTCCAGAAATGCGTCTAGACTACTAGCTAGGTCCTTAGCCAAAGTTTGAACGAAAGCTGTCGTCAGGTAGCGCTTTTGAAACTGCCACCAAGCGGACGTTCAAAGAACATATCAAAGATGGCTGCGTCCTAGCGAAGTCAGAAATGAGCTCCGTTGCTCAACTTTTAAGGTATGCGTTCCACTTGTTGCCCTGTTCCAACCTTCTACTCTTGTTATTTCTATTTAACACACAATTTAATTTTCCGATTTTTACCTTAACTCAAGTAGCCAAGAGCTGAACTCACGACAAGGGTCCCAAGGCCAGGGACAAAATTGAAAATGCACAGCCGTCCTCAGCTTCTGATCGTTCACAATACACTATATAATATACTACGAGGTATGACACTCCGGACCAGAAGTTCCATGGGTGCTTCACTTCAGGCGTCCATAGCTAACACAAAACTCATTAAGTTTGCACAAAACAGAGGTTCAACAAATCATGAGGAATTGTTCTGTCTTTCAATGCCATTTACGGTGTCCTGCTTTACCCAGTTGACAAGAAATTCGCAGTCAAAGCACAAAAATCTTTTCAAAAAGCCTGTCCGGAGAAACTATTTTGTAAATCGAAGGTTAAGCACGATGATTACGGAATTATCCGATGAGTTATTGATGAACGGCAATTGCTGATTTGTCACGGAAAGTTACGAAATCGTGATAATCTGCAATTGCTGTTCATCTGTAACTCATCGGATAATTCCGTATCGTCCTTGACCTTCAATTTACAAAGGAGTTTCTCCGGACGGCCCTTTTGGGAAGATTTTTGTGCTTTGACTGGGAATTTCTTGCGAACTGGGTGGAGCAGGACACCGTAATTGGCATTGGGAGAAAGAACAATTTTTGCGTGGTTTGTTGAATGGTGTTTTGTGTAAATTTATTGAATTTTGTGTTTGCTATGGATGGCTGAAGTGAAGCACCCGTGGAATTTCTAGCCGGGAGTGTCATATACCTTGTAGTATCGTATAGTGTATTGTGGACAATCAGAAGCTGAGGACGCCTGTGACAAAATGTAGGGATTTCTCATTGGGGTTTTTATACTTGATTCGAGCGTTTAGTAAGCCTTGGCTTTGCCTGGAGCCTAGGGGAACTGGTAAACTACACTTTGTTGACATATAGTCGCTAATCTAAGCATAAAACCACCTGGTTTTCATATTCCTGAACACCTCCAGTGTAGAAAGGGGACCAGTTTATCGAACATTTAATGGAATATACTTTCAAATAAAATGCTAATGCAAACAAACATTCAAGTCATTCAATGAAAATTGTTTGGTATAACTTAGATATAAAATTTTGTGTAATAATTTTATTTAAATATTTTGGAGTAAACGCATTCTTCAGAAGCATTTTGTTGATGCAAATCACAACATGTGCGAAAGAGTGCTTGTCTCTAAAGTTCTAAACTGTTCAATAATTTACTTTCTTGTGGTAGGAATCTTGACAGGAGGAGTGTCGAAACTGATGTAGTCCAGTGTTGTTTTGTTTCTGAAAGTCTTCTCAGATGCTGATATTGGTTGTTTTGAGCGTTGGATTAGACCGCTGTTTTCTCACAGTAAAAATGCAGCTGTTGTGAAGTTATGCTTTGAAATGAAGAAACACAACATGTGCCACATATTGAGTGCGTTCACCATTATGCTCAAACATGGCTGACATGTCGTACATTTGGCGATGTAGAAAATGGTACCAACACCACTTCTGTGTATATTGTTAAATTTCAAAGTTGTAAGAAATTTTTCATAGTGTACTGTTCGATTAGCTGGTCCTCTCCCTGTAACTGGTCGCGTGTTGTTAGTAATGATCTTACAAGTGTGTTGAGACCAGTTGCTATAGTGCAGTACTTTGTTCTTTGAATATTGGTCTTTGAAATTAGAGTTTTTCCAGAATTCTCTACCAAATCTTCTCCACAGTCACTCAGTATTTAAACAAAATTGAGCCTGACATCTACTGGTGATTTGCTGCCAATTTCAGCCTCCGCAAACGAAAGTATTGACTGTATTTTAGTAGCTGTCTCATTTATCATTTGAAAATTAGTGTGACTAACATTATGCCTCTAAAAAGAGAAAAACTTTGTACGTTGCCGACGAATGTGCAGAGCACTTAATGTTGTACTTTGTGCTGATGCCCATGTATGCTAGTATATGGATCATTTCTTTTTCTATTTGGCATTTAATGGGTGTGTGTTTCAACGAGGCGTATATGTTACTGTATAATAAGTTCTACTCATCACTGCGTTCGTCTGTCTTTTACAGAAAAGCAGATGAACTGAAATCTACAATATCAGGTAATTACACTTTCAATTTCCTATTTCATACTTTGCTATTTTATGTCTGTTGTTTTCTACCAGTCCACTAGTTCTAACTTTTTATCAGCATCAAAGCTCAGTAGATTTTTAATTGATATTTAACATAATTACTGAAATTATTCTCAGACGTATCACTATTCCCTATGCTTCATCAGTGAACTGGGGCACACGGTCATCACATGTTGCTTGATTCTCACCATTTAAAGTTAATTTCGCACATTGCGATCAGTCAGTTTTTTATTAACCTTAAGTTAAGTTTGATTGTCATGGGTCCAGAAGTTTTCTTGGCAAATAATTTCCCGGATTTTTTCCTCTGTGATAGTTACTTACTGGGGTCCCACATTTGGAGAACCAGTTTTCTCCATTGAATGACTACCATCAAATTGGTTCTGGAAATCCGGGGCCCGTGTAATTGAACAATTACCTATTTTTCTTTCTGTATTGTCACCTTAATTTTTGCGTTCTGACTCCCACCTTGACCTCATTAAATTTTTTAAACCATGTTCATTGTTGTCCTAGCTGTCCCGTAGTTGAAAACTTAAGATCTTCACCTCTAAGCCTCACATCAGCACCAAATGAACGATAACAATTTCCCATCACAAAGCAGTGAGGCAAATACCTTACTTGTTAAAAGACTTCACCACAACTCATGCGTCCGAATCCCCACAGCAGATGGGAAAGACGAGTTGCCTAAGTGCTTGTTGGATTGGATTTGCTGGCAAAGGAAACTCAACCATGCAATAGTACCATAAGTGCGTACCACCTGAGTGTGGGTCATGGTAAAATGTACCGTTTTCACCTGTTAATTCAAGGAGTGAAAGCCAAGCTACAAATGAATGTTTTTGCTATGTGCTGTGTACTTAGCATACTTAGATGTCAACGCTCAGTTGCATGGAACAGTCATAAATAGGGACTCATCTAAGTTTGCTAAATCTAAGTTGCGTATTTGTGGACTTGTGAAAAACATTGGTTATCCTTTCTTATGCTGTTTTACTGTAGAAATTTCTTTTAACAATCCAGGAAATTTACCTTAAAGGCGAAGGCAACCTTTTTCCATGTCATTTTGAGCTAAAATAAGGTTGGTTGGTTATCCTAGACATATTTTCCACTTAATTACAGCTTTTCGTAATTTTATAAATTACTCGTCCGCTACTCCGGAAAAGACGTTTTAGGAGGCAAGAGTTTCCCGCCACTTGGTTTTGC
>NMRA01000514.1:262280-312017 GCA_002633005.1 Phoronis australis
CGAGCCTCATTTGCATATATAAGTGACATCTGTTGGTTCAAAAAAGAGGATCATGCCCGAGTACATGCCTGGGAAGAGGCATCTTTTTAAGGGTAAAACAAGTCATGTTCAAAGCATCCTAGTGCCATTAATATGCAGTCTTTGGGGACCAAAGTGGTGTCATTTTATAGCTGAAGAGTTAAGCTTTCGAACACAATGCTTGGATTCCTGACGACTTTAACATTTACTTTTGAAATCACTTTTGAATATCCGTTAATATGCGCTAAAACAGTTGTCCCTTCCTGGTTATCTCTTTCTGGTAATACTTTATAGCGCAGGGGTTGAAGATACGTACACTACACGGGTTAACGTACACTACACTTCAATGATTTGTCAGGTAAATAAAAATTCCTTAGAATATACTGAGAGTTTGGTCATTTACCAAATATATTCAGAGAGAACAAATAAAAAGTACAGCATACACGTGCATTTCTGTCTGCCATTCTTTGAAAACAGGCACATGTTAAAATATAGGGGTAGTTGCACTACATAAAAGCTAACATTTTACTCAAAACAAATGTATTTGTAAGTAAAACGCTTTAACCTAGCATTTTAATTGAGGAACCTGTCTGTGACAAGTGTTGCTTACTTACCGTGTAATGTTTAATTTGCTTCATGTTATTTGTTCACATCGGGGTACGTACACTACATGTCAATGACATGTCAGGTTTGTAACGAAATACTGAGAATCTATTGAGAGATAGCTGATTTACTATGTCAATTCAAAGAGGAAAAATAAAAAGCACACATATCTGCCATACTTTGAAAATCAAAATAATGGGGTATGCACGCTACGCAAATGCAAAAAAATCACTCAAAACAAATGTATTCGCAACAAACACCCATTCAACCTAACATTTGAAGGAAGGACACTGTCTTTGACCAATGCTGCTCACTTACCAAGTGATATTTTAATTTCATGACATTTGTAAACATTGGGGTACGTACACTACATCACTTTTTCTGCATCACATGGTAACACAATGCTGTGTGGCCATTTATTTAACTTTGGTGATAATAAGCACCATGTTGTTATTTAAAAGGCAATAATTTTATTTGCAATGACCATTTGTGTTACTGAATTCCACATGGGGGTACGTACACTACATTCTTTTAGCTTTTTGGCCCATTTTCAGCATAAGCAGAACCCAGTCGATATCAAAACCTTTGGTTTGTTCAGATATTGAATAATTTGCTGTGTTGCCTAGGCTAAGATATTCTACAGTTCATTTTAGTACACAGTGTGTCTTTAACCTTCTTTTCAGTAGGTGAGGGTTAAAAAACAAAATTCATAAATTGCGTAACGAGTACCTGTTTTATGATGAACCCTACCATTCCTCAATGATTAATCACTACTTCATCTAAGTGAATATGAAAGTGACTCAAATTGTTCCAAGCCGTATCAAAGCAATTGCTGTCGACTGTTAAAAATTGTGATTTTTAAAATGGCCACTCGTAACGCAAAAATGCATGAATTTCATAGACCTAAACATGCATACATTTCTCAAATATTGTCCGATATTTTTATTTCCACAGCTATACAACTCTTTGCATGAGACTCGGTTGGCATTTGGTGAGTGTCCAACAATTTTATTTTTTGACGGTAACACAGTTTCGAATATGGGTATTGATAGTGATTTACCCGAATGCATACATGCAAGCCTAGTACATGTAGGTGGCTTAGCACTTCATCTAGACCGGGGTCGAGTGCCTGGCATCGAGTGCCCTAGAATGAAAGCAGTTAGCTTGTTATTGATAAAATTTGATAGGAACCGAGTCCTTTATCGTAACCCCACTTGTGTGCTTGGTCGAAGTGCGATTCCTTGAAATGTGTCGAACAAAGTGTGGTTCCCGACTGAATCGCATGTTCCAAAATGACATTCCACACTCTCGTGCGGACGATAAACCGATGTCATTTCTGTGAAACTTTCACGTATTTTGGAAATATGAACATTGAGGGACGTTCTCATTCAAGTTGCAGTTACTACAGCCTCCACTAACACACCTTTTAATATCTACAAACATAGTTCTCTGCCAACTTTCCTCCAAACTCAGTTTCACACTGGTGAAAACTACAATGACTGACTGTCTTCCAGCCACTACATACATTTACATGTACATGTACAACAACAATCATAGAAAAAATACGAAAATGTTTTGCTCGTTTCCTAGCAACAGCTATAATAAAGGCTACTAAAACCCTTCAGATGTATTAATAAAAATGTTTTGAGACACAGGGTCTTGGTTGAAGCTTATTATGGACAGTGAAATAATGAAATTTAATCTATATTGCCTGCAGAAGGTGGTGACCATGACACTCTGCACCAACCTATACTTTGAATTTTTTGTACCACAAAGATAATAAGACCTCGACACCAGAAAGAAAAGTAAGAGCGATATTTTTACTATTCATGTAAAGTTGTCTTACTACACATACTGATATGCAACCCAGTTTTAATTGATTAGCAACAGGGACATCAGCACTCTTTTAAAGAAAAATGTAGTCTACCAGTCTTAGACCCGATGTGAGGTGGTCTGTCACCATCGAAGGAAAATGAAATAGGTCAACTCCAATGAATTGAAGGTGAAAAGAGCCACGTTTCTGTTGCTAATTAGAGTCGTGGAAACTAAAGTAAAGTAGACATGTTGCTCAAAGTGTATAACCTAAGAGTGATTTGTTTCACTGAATTCCAACCAAAAGGGATTTTTCGGATGCCGGTGTCTTTTTTAACGTTACATCATTTATTCATATCACTTCCGACGACGCGGCATCTCTACACCTCTGCACAATTTCCAAGGGAAACACCGGTGCTTTTATTTAGTTAGCCCAAATCTCCAATATTCTTAATCGAGGTGCAATTTCTTGCTTGCTCCTGCACCTACCAAACCTCAAGACATCAAGGTACTGTTTCATTATCTTTGGCAATACACACAGTTCCTCTTTCATAAAAAAGTTTGCTAATTGCACGTCACCCGTTTCCGTATATGTACATTCAAATGCTTAGACCTGTCCGTATGCACAGCAATACGTTCGTGAAAGACAAAATTGCTCAAACATTTTAGATGTTCATGTACTAGCAACTGCCGTCTATCGTAAAGTCGTTTGTGTTTCACGATTTTAAAATTAAAGTCTAAAATTTTCCAGCATTTCTGGACAGTACACAGATACATGTAGCTATTTTTCAATCCAGATGAAAGTCTGAATTACCGGATTTATTGAACTGATTTGAATGTTTCAAATAACAATCTTCGATTCTCCAATCAAGCGTACATGTATTTTCGATGCATCAAAATAAGTTCCCTACCATTTTCCCTAGTTGTCGTTTTATTGCTCAGGCACGTTCGTGCAACTTCCAGGCTGCCGAACAACGCGTTCAAAGCACTTGTGGCTACTTCAGTTACAGCAAATTTAGTTTTTGGTTCTATAAATAAACCCTAAAAACACAAAATGGATAATTTTATGTCGAGTCCACGTAAATAAAGAAACGGTGGTATTTTTACTAATGTTAGCCCACCTACTTCACTTGTGTATAAGTGCCGGCGAAACGTGGTTATGCCCTGACAAGGACATATTGAAAACACATTTTTTCACACAAGTATAACACACACGGTGTGTATAGGGGTATTGAAACATTGCAGGGTTCATTTCTTCACCAAAGATGTCGAAGTGCTCAAACGAACGAAACCTTGTGAATGCAGTTGGTGGTCGACCTTAGTGCTCCAGATACTGTATAAAGGTTTGCGTTTAAAAGTCACATATTGAGTGATGCAAATTGTTTTCAACACCGTGTGCTAAAGTTGTGGTCTCAACATCTGTAATGTTAACAAGGGACTTTGTGAGAATTGTTGAAGCTAAATGTACACGTACAACTCAATGTGCGTTCGATAGTGAAAACACTGAGAATCGGGATGTGCACGTGCAGAGTGGCACTCTAAAGAACTCTCGTGACAATATTAAGAGACTTAGGCTGTAACTGTGTATTGACACGAAATAACAGTCTCAAAGATATTTACTGCTCAATGAATGTGACGAAAACAGTGTTTGATAGTTTTGAATGGAGATTTCACCGTGCTCACAACGAAAACACAATTCACACAAGGCATTAAAAATATGATGCTAGTTTTCAACCACATTGCCGAAGAAACTGATTGAATTATAATACAACATGTAACCACTAAGACGGTTGTCATTATATCAGGTCATTCACTTGAGGTTATAAAGTGTAACACGAATAAATATTTTAATAGCAAACATTACTCAAAAGGCGATTGCTTGTTTCACATATTTACAAAAGGAGTTTTACAACTTCCACCTTCTCCACAGAATACATTCATTGCAAATAAGATGGGAAGTCTTATGTTCAAGAGCTCAAAATCTCACAATTTGAAACCCCCAAACTGCACTTCTCACTGTATTGTTGAAGTTCCAGCAAACTCGTCAAAATCACTACAATTCATTTTCCGTTTAAACATATAATAAATGTTTAGAATTATGACTTTGTCTCATCCTTTTCGAAAATAAGAAATCTTTTGTTCATTCGTTTAGGTTTTTGTGTTTTGTATAGTGCACACGCTGTTTTTGACGCGCTGCGTCTTGAATAATGTCGTGGTACCCGAAATAACACTGTCGTGTGAGGGGTGAACCAAACCAATGAGCTATAGCTCATTGACCAAACTTATTGGGTGGGTCCGGACTATAGTGTTTACGTAATCTTTACTTTTGTGGTGAAGATTCACAGGACCAAGCATTGTGATTTAGTCTTGTCACATTTATCCCATTGTCAACCGTCGCATCAACATTATTGAGACGAAAATTTACAACACGTACTGTGTAGTACTTGATTATAATCAAACGATTTCAATTTCTAAAAAGACTATGAGATTCGACACTTTTACATGGGCAGCGCAGCACTGAAAATAAGTTGGGGCAAGAGGGCCCCAGACCCCGGTGGTGCACCGCAAATAGACAATGGGTGGCGCAACTTTGAAAAAGTGGGAGCTACAACACCTCAGCCACCCATGGTGCGGCGCCCGTGAGAGAAGTTGTGAATGGGAATAGCCATTGAAAAGGAATATATGAATATTTAGATAACCAAACATTCCATGCCGCCTGTTGGTTTGATCGCAAAAACAAGGAACTCTTTCATGTACTCTGTCAGGGTACATGTATATCGGATAGGTATATGCGTACACTCTAGATTATACAGGTCCATATCGATAACTTGTGATCGATAGCTTTGGCTTGCAGATAAATCTCAAGTCAAGTCAGGATTTATCTGATACCGAGATGATATACCGAATTGGACCGAGTTTGCTATTACCGCACCATATTGTGATAGGACGCAAATTTGTGCGTAAACACGATTGAGACGGAACAAGTTCAAACCATGTCGACACCTGCTTGAGAAGTAGAGTGAGTTGCACTCCATCAGTAACACTGGAGAAAGACTGTGGTAACATACTTAAGAATTTGATTGGCACACTTATCTTACCGTATTGGGAGCTGTGGCATCGGCACCCTTTTTTAGAAGGAGTTCAATAACATCTAGCTTGCCACGCTTAGACGCGAAGTGCAGGGGCGTGTCGCCTTTCTACAACAAGCATTAAAACGACTGACAAACCATAAATATAATTACACTATTTCCCTGTGTTTGGTGAACAACTCGTGTAAATGAAAACAAGGTTGACCTGATTAAAGTCAAAATGTCAAAGAATATTATCAAATCTAAAATTGAGTTCAACATGAAGCAGATATGATATCAAACATTATATGATTATTTCCATACACATTGTAAAAGCAAAAGGGAAATGTTTTAGAAGATTGTAACAACATTTTTGAAATGTCGTGCTCAAGATTGATAGGAAATAAAGTATGATCATATTATGGGAACCATGGTTTTATTATCAACGCACCTTTCCTTCTTTCCTAAACCTTAATAACGATATGTTATATATGACTCAAATAATGAAAGCTAACGGTGAAAAATCGAATTCAGCAGTTCCCTGAATGACACCCTATATGTACATTAACAGGGTTGATGTCCACAGTTCTTAGACATTCTTGATAATACGGAAAATGGTCAACATGCAAAACCCAAAAAACAAGCGTTGTGCAAGGCGAGCCAAACAGACGCGGTACAGGATGGAAGTATCAAGACACTAACACTTTTAAAACAGGGTTATGTAATACAATCACGTGACTCGTGTTCATGTCGCGGACGTTTGTTTGGAAACTTTCGGTTCGGTGTACAGTAACATAGGCGTCAATCCTTAGAACCTGAAGCACCACCAGGGACATTTTTTTTCTATTGTGTGCCAAACGAAAACCACATAGTTATCCATAGGCGTTCTGTTGACACCTGATGGACCGTCGGTTGACCAGACTGATGCTGCCATGCGTTTACAATATCGATTGTTGTCGCGTCAGAACGTTGGTTTGCATCTTAACAATACATGTACCTGAATCAAATATCAAGCGAAGATCGGTCTATACCCCGCCAACTGAATTCGGTCAACTTTTTGTCGCAGTGAGAATAGCCATCAGAAATCAATCTCTTGCGTTTCAGTAATACTTAATATGCACTCAGATTTCAACTGACATTTATTCGACCACCTGAGCATACACTGTATGCAGTATATTTATTGAATACATTGCAATGAACATTACTCCTAAAGAGGAACAATCAGAACGAACATGTTTAAGACCAGAAACATGTAAAGCATTGCAGATCAGTGGAATGCGACGAGTAACCAGGCACATGCTTCTATATCTGCTGTTTGGAAATACGGACATTTTCAAACTGAGGTGGGTCACATATACACGCATGCCTGGAGTTACATTTGCTAGCGCGGGTAGATATCTTGTGTATAAGTAGATGTGTTTTTTTGTGTTTCGTAACCATTTAACTCAACGCAAGGTTGTAAATACGATGAGATACAACGAAAACACAATTCACACAAGGCATTAAAAATATGATGCTAGTTTTCAACCACATTGCCGAAGAAACTGATTGAATTATAATACAACATGTAACCAATAAGACGGTTGTCATTATATCAGGTTATTCACTTGAGGTTATAAAGTGTAACACGAATAAATATTTTAATAGCAAACATTACTCAAAAGGCGATTGCCTGTTTCACATATTTACCAAAGGAGTTTTACAACTTCCACCTTCTCCACAGAATACATTCATTGCAAATATGATGGGAAGTCTTATGTTCAAGAGCTCAAAATCTCACAATTTGAAACCCCCAAACTGCACTTCTTACTGTATTGTTGAAGTTCCAGCAAACTCGCCAAAATCACTACGATTCATTTTCCGTTTAAACATATAATAAATGTTTTGAATTATGACTTTGTCTCATCCTTTTCGAAAATAAGAAATCTTTTGTTCATTCGTTTAGGTTTTTGTGTTTTGTATAGTGCACACGCTGTTTTTGACGCGCTGCGTCTTGAATAATGTCGTGGTACCCGAAATAAGATTGTCGTGTGAGGGGTGAACCAAACTCATTGGGTGGGTCCAGACTATAGCGTTTACGTAATATTTACTTTTGTGGTGAAGATCCGCAAGACCACGCATTGTGATTTAGTCTTGTCACTTTCATCCCGTTGTCAACCGTCACATCAACATTTTTGAGACGAAAATTCACAACTCGTACAGTGTAGTACTTGATTATGATCAAACGAGTTCAATTTCTAAAAAGACGATGAGATTCGACACTTTCCCATGGGCGGCGCAGTACTGAAAAACGTGGGGGCAAATGGGCCCCAGACCCCTGTGGTGCACCGCAAATAGACCATGGGGGCGCAACTTTGAAAAAGTGGGTGCAACAGCACACCAGCCACCCTTGATGCGGGGCCCGTGAGATTTTGTGAATGGGAATAGCCATTGAAAAGGAATATAGGAATATTTTGATAATCAAACATTCCAAATTATAGTTAATAACCAAAAAGAACGAGTCTGGTTGACCCTGATGATGACATCTATTTTGTGTGAGAATCAGTTTGTATTTCAGCATGAAAGGTTTGCACTTAACCAATTTGCCACCAGGTGAGTGTTTCTACTCAAAAACACGTTCAATACATTAGGCCTATGTCTACCTGCAAGCCCTCGTGGCATTAAATTTGAAACACAGTTGGTGTACACATGTGACTACCTTTGTTGTAAAAAAGGGAAAATTTGCTAGAATAATGAATTCCTAAAAGCTTTCTCAACAATCAAATTTTAAAGACGCTGAACTGTTATATTTGTTCTTTCAGTGGACAAATTTGTCATGGGTCTATACTGTTCACATCTACGTCACACAGAGAGGTATTGAAATGTGACAAACGTTTCCATTCCGGTCAACGTCATGATAACCCGTTTATTACGCAGTCCACATCTGATATTTTCCCAACAACTTTTACCGTCAGACATATTTAGTCTTTGAATAATTGTTTCGAGGGATGTCGATAATTTTGTCATCGGGTAAATGATTACTTCCCACAATAAAAACTAGCAAACTTATGCCCTGTGTAGGGGCGTGTTTCCATTATGCAGTAAGAGAACAAAAATGAAGTAATTTCGGTCAGCAATACACATAGCGACTCGGGTGGATCAACAGTGCGTTACGTTTTATATTTCCAGTTCAAAACTTCACCATCAGTTGCATAATTATGAAGTGGTTGACTCAACAGAGCGCGACTACATGTACACAGACTTATTATAAACTGGAGCGAGATCTCTTCAATGCCGGTCTGATTTGATATTGTCACGTGATTGAAACGGTGACTAAATATCACAACTCGGTGTTATATATTACAAAAGAGAGACATTCATTTCGTGTAGTTAGCGCTATGGAAATGCAAGTAAAAACCAACCCATTGTACAACTCCAGTTTTTAATTGTTTAAAGTCGCGTGCACGTCACGTCACGCGCGGTAGAATGCAACCAGAAATGTCAACGTTTACGACAAAATCATATATTGGTGATTAATTGATTTAAACATCGAATAATTCAGCCTAGCCACGCGTTGAACGTTCATCTGTGTTGTATAACCACTCGTTCAACCAAACGACCAGCTTGTCATTAATTACCTTATCACGGACATTCACGTTGGCCCCGTGTTGGATGAGACACTGTACGACGGCTGTATGACCCCACTCTGCTGCCCTGTGCAGCGGTGTCTGACCATCATATGTAATATATAATGGAGATGTGTGAATGGACGATGAGCAAATTAACATCCACTGGGGAATGTGAACTTGCAAAGTGACATAAATGAATCATTACTGACCCCTCTAAGACGCTATAATACTTGTAATGATGTCATAGTTTTAGAACAAACAACATAGCGTGTTCAGTGTTTCCAGTCTTTGAATGCACAAGCATGTAAAGCAGACGACATTTGACATTATTTAGCGACATTAAATTGTCAACATCAACGTCAACAAAATGTTATTTATAGTTTCAATACTCTTTTGTTTAAACAACTAGTTCAACCAAACAACCTGTGTGTCATTACTTTCCTCATCACCTACATCTACACTGGCCTTGTTGGCCAACAGCACCCCCACAGTCTGTGTATGACCACCCTCTGCTGCCACGTACAGCGGTGTCCGGTCCAACTATGTAATATATAATGGAGATGTGTGAAAGGACGATCAACTTAAAGAGCAAATCAACATACACGGGGGAATGTGAACTTGTAAAGTGACTTAAATAAAACATTACTGACCCCTCTAAGACGCTACAATAATTGTGGTGGTTTTTACTGTTTTTTTAGAACGCTGCTACAATAATTGTAATGATTTTATAGGTTTAAAAAACACTACGAAGCTGGAAAATCTTTGACGGTTCTCCTACTGAAAGCAGACGACACTTCATTTGACATTGTTTAGCGACATTAGATTGTGAAAAATATCAACAAAACGTTCCTTTATAGTTTCAATATTCTTTTGTTTAAACAACTTCAACCAAACAACCTGTGTGTCACTACTTACCTTATCACGTACATCTACACTGGCCTCGTTGGCCAACAGCGCCCCCACAGTCTGTGTATGACCACCCTCTGCTGCCACGTACAGCGGTGTCCGGTCCAACTATGTAATACATAATGGAGATGTGTGAAAGGACGATCAACTTAAAGAGCAAATCAACATACACGGGGGAATGTGAACTTGTAAAGTGACTTAAATAAAACATTACTGACCCCTCTAAGACGCTACAATAATTGTGGTGGTTTTTACTGTTTTTTTTAGAACGCTGCTACAATAATTGTAATGATTTTATAGGTTTAAAAAACACTACGAAGCTGGAAAATCTTTGACGGTTCTCCTACTGAAAGCAGACGACACTTCATTTGACATTGTTTAGCGACATTAGATTGTGAAAAATATCAACAAAACGTTCCTTTATACTTTCAATATTCTTTTGTTTAAACAACTTCAACCAAACAACCTGTGTGTCACTACTTACCATATCACGTACATCTACACTGGCCTTGTTGGCCAACAACACCTCCACTGTGTCTGTATCACCACGCTCTGCTGCCACGTACAGCGGTGTCCGGCCAAACTATGTAATATATAATGGAGATGTGTGAATGGACGATCAACGCTCAGAGCAATAAAACATACACGGGGCAAAGTGAACTTGTAAAGTGACACAAATTAAACATCACTGAATCCTCTAAGACGCTAAGATACTCGTGATGAATTTTACAGATGACTTTAAAACGTTGCTACAATACATGTAACGGTTTCATAGTTTTAGAACACACAACGGAACCTGTTCAGCGATTCCCGTCTTTTAGGACTCTTCTGCGGAAAGCAGACGATACTTAAATTGACGTTGTTTAAAAATATGAAATTGTGAAAAATATCAACCACATGTCATTCAAAGTTTTTTACAATCCTCTGTGTAAACAACAACTTCAACCAAACAACCTGTGTGTCACTACTTACCTCACCACGTACATCTACACTGGCCTCGTTGGCCAACAGCGCCCCCACAGTCTGTGTATGACCACCCTCTGCTGCCACGTACAGCGGTGTCTGGCCCAACTATGTAATACATAATGGAGATGTGTGAATGGACGATCAACGTAAAGAGCAAATCAACATACACGGGGGAATGTGAACTTGTAAAGTGACTTGAATAAAACATTACTGACCCCTCTAAGACGCTACAATAATTGTGGTGGTTTTTACATTTTTTTAAACGCTGCTACAATACTTGTAATGATATAGTTTTAAAAAACACTACGAAGCTGGAAAATCTTTGGCGGCTCTCCTACTGAAAGCAGACGACACTTCATTTGACATTGTTTAGCGACATTAGATTGTGAAAAATATCAACAAAATGCTCCTTTATAGTTTCAATATTCTTTTGTTTAAACAACTTCAACCAAACAACCTGTGTGCCACTACTTACCTTATCACGTATATCTACACTGGCCTTGTTGGCCAACAACACCTCCACTGTGTCTGTATCACCACGCTCTGCTGCCACGTACAGTGGTGTCTGGCCAAACTACATGTATGTAATATATAATGGAGATGTGTGAATGGACGATCAACGCTCAGAGCAATAAAACATACACGGGGCAAAGTGAACTTGTAAAGTGACACAAATTAAACATCACTGAATCCTCTAAGACGCTAAGATACTCGTGATGAATTTTACAGATGACTTTAAAACGTTGCTACAATACATGTAACGGTTTCATAGTTTTAGAACACACAACGGAACCTGTTCAGCGATTCCCGTCTTTTAGGACTCTTCTGCGGAAAGCAGACGATACTTAAATTGACGTTGTTTAAAAATATGAAATTGTGAAAAATATCAACCACATGTCATTCAAAGTTTTTTACAATCCTCTGTGTAAACAACAACTTCAACCAAACAACCTGTGTGTCACTACTTACCTCACCACGTACATCTACACTGGCCTCGTTGGCCAACAGCGCCCCCACAGTCTGTGTATGACCACCCTCTGCTGCCACGTACAGCGGTGTCTGGCCCAACTATGTAATACATAATGGAGATGTGTGAATGGACGATCAACGTAAAGAGCAAATCAACATACACGGGGGAATGTGAACTTGTAAAGTGACTTGAATAAAACATTACTGACCCCTCTAAGACGCTACAATAATTGTGGTGGTTTTTACATTTTTTTAAACGCTGCTACAATACTTGTAATGATATAGTTTTAAAAAACACTACGAAGCTGGAAAATCTTTGACGGCTCTCCTACTGAAAGCAGACGACACTTCATTTGACATTGTTTAGCGACATTAGATTGTGAAAAATATCAACAAAATGCTCCTTTATAGTTTCAATATTCTTTTGTTTAAACAACTTCAACCAAACAACCTGTGTGCCACTACTTACCCTATCACGTACATCTACACTGGCTTTGTTGGCCAACAGCACCTCCACAGTCTTTGTATGACCCTGCCATGCTGCCCTTTGCAGCGGCGTCACGTCCCACTATGTAATATATAATGGAGATGTGTGATTGGACGATCAACGTTTAGAGCAAATTAACATACACGGCGGAATGTGAACTTGTAAAGTGACATAAATAAAACATTACTGACCCATCTAACACGCTAAAATACGTGTGGTGGTTTTTACAGGTTTTTTAAAACGTTGCTACAATACTTGTAATGATTTTAAAGTTTTAGAACACACTACGAAGCCGATAAACTCTTGGCGGCTCTCCTACTGAAACCAGACGACACTTAATTTGACATTGTTTAGCGACATTAGATTGTGAAAATTATCAAAAAAATGTTCCTTTATAGTTTCAATATTCTTTTCTTTAAACAACTTAAACCAAACAACCTGTGTGTCACTACTTACCTCACCATGTACATCCACACAGGTCCTGTTGGCCAACAACACCTCCACTGTCTGTGTATGACCACTCGCTGCTGCCAAGTGCAGCGGTCTCTTGTCGAACTATGTAATATATAATGGAGATGTGTGAATGGACGATCAACGTTTTGAGCTAATTAAGTATCAGTCCACGGATCCACCGACCACTGTACAGCCAACAAGCGGCAAGGTGGGGGGTCAGCCATTCAGATCCATGTTTAGTCTGATAAATCACATTAGGGATGAGAGAAAATGGGTGAAGTATGACACCACAAAGTTTGGTGGTTTAGGAGATACAAGGGAAGTGTTCTGGGGGGCAAAATGAGGCAATTTCTTGGTGTGGAATGAGTCATTTTTGACCAAATTTTCTACTCCAGTTTCTGCTTCAAACAGAATCGTTTCTGAAAAATTTTGATGTCACATGATTGGTTCATGACCAATGTCAGTAAAAACGGCACCGACACTGCAATATCGGTTACCATGGTAACACTGGAACTGCTTCCGTGGACTCACATTTCCGTCTTGTGAAAAACCAGCAGTAAGCTGTACCCTTATAGCGAAGCTGCCCCCACGAGAAAACTAAAAATAATAACATGGGCATGTAGAAGACTCCATGCCCTTGAAATTAATACAATAAAAACTTTGTCAGCCCTTCAGGCAGGCTTGGTAATAGGTGTCTGAATTTCACTATTTTCAGACCGCGTATGTGTATTTGTCATGTTAAACCAATCACTAGTTGTGCGCCGTTTCTACGCATTAATATGCCGTGGTATAATACAACAATTAAAACAATTGGTTTGCTTAAATGTTTTTAATTAATTTAAGGACACTAGCATTTCCAAATAAAATATGAAATTATACTAAATGTGTTTGTCCAATTCGTCTGAATACCAAACTAAAGCTTACAATGCGTTAGTTGAATGATGGCTGACCTGAAGTGCGGGTTTGCGAATTTATCTATTTATCTGGCACTGCCAGTCGCATCGAATGTGGTATTTCCTCAAATTGCGGAGAGAAACAACTTTGGAAACTCTTGGGAAATGCACAAGGTATAGAGCGAGACATTTGAGCACCTTATAAGAGTGCGTGGAGCTGATGTGGAGATGGAACGTGTCCTCCTGAGAAGTAGTCTGTCTCAGTGTTTGCCTCGGAGGCAGGTGTGCAGGAGCTACATAATCTACCGTATTAGATGCACTTAACCGAATCATCGTTACAACACTCGAGATATATTGGCGTCGCCAAAGACACTGAGAACATCCACTGCACACTAGGGGAGAAATCTGACAGAGGTCTGACAAATGACCAAAGACGTTAAGTCAAGGTTCAACGTCCAACTTCGTGTGAGCTCAGGTAGGAATCACTAAACTCCAGGGTCCGACCCTGAGGATTCGTAATTGATGTGAATTTATGTTTCCGCATTTTATTTACCATTATAGATTTTTGTTTGTAAATGGGTATATATCACAGAAATTTGAGACCCTGTTGCAGTTAGGCTGGTTTTGTTAACTTATCTTTCTGCCTGGGTTGTAAACCCATATTCTGTCCAGGAGGTAATAAGTTTTGATTTAGACCATTTACCTCTATAAACCTTTGCTCAGTTTGTTCCTTATCCAGATGGGAAGTGATTTCTGGAATTGTAGCTAATTGACAGTTTGCTATTCCTTGAGACCATGCTGTGTGTATAAAATCACACACTATTGGTGTGGTCTCTAGCAATTGCATATTGCCAGTTCTTTCAAAGTTCTGAAATTGCTCAAAGTGACCTGGAAGTAATACCTATTTCGTGATGGTAAAATGTCTTAATCAAAAGTTGTTTTATGTGATTTTAGGCGAGTTTATGCCCACTTCAAATGATTTTTTGTTGCAGTACTGAAAAGTGTTGGCACATTAGCTTTGGTGGCTCCTTGTTTTTTTGGCGAATTGACCATTTTATGGTTCCCATGGGTAATTTTGTTACTGGTTTAGTATGTATGTACAACTGTAATCGTAGGGCAATTGTAATGCAAACCATGTTGCAAAAGTATTTTTCATGACCATTTCATTGTAAAATGCTGCCTAATTGGAACCGACAAGCCAATTTTTCATTTTGTGGTGGTTAGTTTTGATAAGAACATTGATGTGGTAAATACAGCTACCTCAAGTTTGTGAAGAAGAGATTTCCAGTGTTGTCAGCGATATTGCGAAATCACTTTTTCGCAATAAGACTACATCACCTTAAATGTAATTCCCTGACTTTATGAACTTTGTGTGATTGACTCTGTCCTGTAGCAATTATAGTGTTGAAAAGAGCTGGAAGGCAATTTTTTATTAGAGTCATAACATTTGCACTTTTGACTGTACAGTTATTTTTGCATTGTATTCCGAAAACATATTTTGTAGTACACAAGTCTCTAGTTGGTATTTTATATTTTTTCACAAGGAATATTTTCAACTTAGATGAGTTGTGTGGGAGGTAGACAATTTTCAAATAAGATAATGAATAAAATTGTCAAACATTGTTTTATTTTTTAGATGTGTGATCTTCCAATAAATTATTACTTTTAAAAAAACTGTGCAGAATTTGATTTTCTCTCTTTATTTGAAGGAGAATAAATCCATAAACCTGCATTGTCTAGAAATTTTACTCAAACTACATATTACAAGGTTGGGGATTGGAATCTTAATACAACAGAGTCTGAACCCGTACCATGAGCAATACAACACAATACACGGATTAAAAATTTGGTGTTTAGGTTCCACGGAAAGGATTCGTGTGCGCGGTAATAGTTACTAAGGTGCGTGGTCATTGTTTGTGGATACTTTGGGATTTCTCTTCTGTGGTCATCCACGGGAAACCTGGTCGCATAGAGAACAATAGATTAGCATCTTCATTGTTCCCGTTGTTATAATAAAGATATAATGAGCACTTATCGGCAACGGTCTGATGTACGCAAGGTTCTATATCCATGCGACCTGTGTTGTTCCATCCAACAATGACACAACAAAGGAAAACAATGATAGGACCGATGGGCGAAAAACATGCGGCGAGTTGCCACGGACAGTGGTGGAGTTTGTCTTGTCATTCGATTGTTTTTAGAGAACTGCAAACCCGGTACTTCGTCAGGAAAATTTCTGCGGTCTGTTGTTTTAAGACGTGGGAAAAATTGCGGTCATGCAACCAAACTTATCATTCATTTGATATTACAATGCATTGCATGAACATTTGATCAACAGAAAATCTGACTTGAATATGTGTGAAGAAATACCCACGAGGAAATTGTAAAGTTAAACAACTGTAAATCAAAATAACCTACATTTGTCGAGTTCATGTCTAACCCTGTTCACTGTGGAGGACATAATCGGCTTTTTACAAAATGGGTCCATGTATGGTATTTAGGGGTACTGTAGCCCTAAGTGGTAAGTAGTAAAACGTTCAAAACATTCAGGAGGAACTAACTAGTTGCAAAATATCGAAAAACATGAAGGACAATCGGATTTTACGGTGCTCACGCATCGGTCTCAGATATATGAAAATTTCTCATTTTAGTACATTTGAGGTACCAAAATGTATAACTAATAAACTGGCTGACAAAGTTTTTATTTTATGAAATGAAAGTAACATGTTTTGTGAACATTTTGGCTGAGTTTCATTCTCATAACAGTGGGGGCAGATTTGGTACAGCAGTGTACTGAACACAACCTCAAAATGGCATAACGGGNAACTCTAGACACTTCTGTGTATTCATTAGTTTATATGCCCTCATGCATTAAACTTGAGTTGTTGCTAACCTGAATTTTAATTTTTGCAATCCCTAAAAATCTTGCACAGTTTTGGTGATCGGTACCTTGCATTAAATTAAAATCAATTTTTAACATATAATAATGCCACACGCGGTGGAGTGCAACCAGAAATGTCAGCGTTTACGACAAAATCACATATTGGTGTTTAATTGATTTAAACATCGAATAATTCAGCCTAGCCACGCGTTGTACGTTCATCTTTGTTCTATAACCACTCGTTCAACCAAACTACCAGTTTGTCATTAATTACCTCATCACGGACATTCACGTTGGCGCAGTGTTGGATGAGACACTGTACGACGGCTGTATGACCCTCCCTTGCTGCCCTGTGCAGCGGTGTACAGTCATCCTATGTAATATATAATGGAGATGTGTGAATGGACGATGAGCAAATTAACATCCACGGGGGAATGCGAACTTGCAAAGTGACATGAATGAATCATTACTGACCCCTCTAAGACGCTATAATACTTGTAATGATGTCATAGTTTTAGAACAAATAACATAGCGTGTTCAGTGTTTCCAGTCTTTGAATGCACAAGCATGTAAAGCAGACGACATTTGACATTATTTAGCGACAATTAATATCAACAAAATGTTACTTTATAGTTTTAATATTCTTTTGTTTAAACAACTAGTTCAACCAAACAACATGTGTGTCATTACTTACCTTATCACTTACATCTACACTGGCCTCGTTGGCCAGCAGCACCTCCACTGCCTGTGTATGACCACCCTCTGCTGCCACGTACAGCGGTGTCTTGCCCAACTATGTAATATATAATGGAGATGTGCGAATGGACGTTTAGAACAAATTAACATACACGGGGGAAAGTAAATTTGTAACGTGACATAAATAAAACATTACTGACCCCTCTAAGACACTACAATACTTGTAATGAATTGTTACAGGTGATTTTAAAACGTTGCAGTAACAACAGAACATGCTGTGGACGTCAATGCAAGAAATTACTCAGCGCCTCCATAACTTCTCAGCGAAACCTCCATGTTGTGTTCATAAACATCTTTACTGGCTTCTTTTTAATATAAATTTGTAATGTTGAATGGACAAAATGAATCAAGGTGAAGCTGACAAATACGTTGTCGACGTGATTCAAACGTCACTGTTTCTTAAGACACAAGCACTAGGTACAGATTGAGAAATACATGTGGAAATCACGAGCAATAAAATGTGTATTTACACAACATATTTTGTTAAACTTCAGATAGCTTACAACTTTTGTAGCAAAGATATTTTTGTCTTAATTCCTAAATCTCCCCAAGTAGTTTTTATTACCCAGTCTGGCACGTCCACATGGGCACCACTCTCCAGCAGCAACCTCACCACCTCCGTTTTGCCCCGCTCTGCTGCCTCGTGTAGTGCCGTCTGGCGGTACTGCAGAAAGAATGAACAAGTTACAACAAGCTTCACAATAATTAATTTCGCCGTGAATCTTAATTACTCATCACGGAAACGTTGAAATAACACATTTGCACATGCATTTTCCAAATCTACTCTTTGATTGCCGGGTAATATATTATAAATTACCCGGCAATCAAAGAGTAGATTTGGAAAATGCATGTGCAAATGTAATAACTCTTGGTTGCAATGGATCACCTTTTTATGAAGAAGGTTGCGTTGCCCTTCTACTTTGTTTGCTAATATCAATAGTGAAACCAGTAATTCTCAGAGCAAATACGTGATATGTTCATTAAAATTATCGACACTTTTATCAAAGTCCTTTAGATTGGTTGTAGCTAAGATGGGCTATCGCTCTTAGTCAACATGCCCTTTATATTCACAATTAAATATCATACATGTACATGTAGTTAAGAGACCAATTTCACGAAAGAAAACAATTCAACTATTTTTTTTCTTTTTAACTAGCTAAATAGGACGAAATTTAACTATCTTGAAACTGATTTTGACACAAAATATTATGTAAGAGACAACAACGTTGAAGCCAAGTGTACCAAAGCTGCGATTATAGCTAAAAATTTTGTAGCCATCCGGTTCGTACTCGTTAGCAGATCTATTCGAAACCAATCCTTGTCATCCTTCTTGTCAAAATTTCTGTACAGAAAAATCAATTAATCATGCAGTTCCAATTTCGACGCAAATCCAATCTCATGTAGGCTACCGAAACTTGAAACGACAGTGGTCTGGCCAGGCGAAGCGTTGCGTTTAAAAAGAACTTTGCCGGCCAGCTTTCACGTGTACACGCGATAAATTGATACATTCGCCTGTTCTTGAATATATTTAAAGGGACATTTCCTTATCACAAGCCACCAATTAGAAACCATATCTAATCTTAAAAAAGTGGCTGCAATTTGAATTTGAAGACATCCGTTTGACTCCTTTTACGCGCAGGTGTTTAAAATGGTATGTTTCGACATTGATTCCAAATTTTATTCTGTAACAGAAAGTTAGAGACGATTTACCTCATTCAACATTTCGTTTTACATGGAGGGTAAAGAGGCCACATTCCCTTTCTACTTAACAGCAAAGTCGTCTTTTTAAAGAACCCGTTTTGTAAGAATGTTGAAAAGCAAAATCTCGAATTCGTTTGATGCCACCGAAGGAGTAACACTCGCGACATGCATGATGGGGTCACGTGGCGTTTAGAGGCTAACATATACATGTAGATACAAGGCACGTATTCCGTGATAAAGGAACAAAATCAAATCACGCGATAATGGAAACCCACACGGAATGGGTATTACATTGGAGTTTTTATATTACAAAAAAACTAATAACTGACAACGTAATCAGCATAAGAAACTCTTCTTTTTTGAAATTTGCACTGAATTTTTTACTGGAGATTCCATCTTAATAAATTGAACACAGAGTGATACAATTTCTGCCACCACATCGATAACATTATATGCAGTTAGGTTCAACACGTCATTTGGTTAGGAGAACTTTTCGCGGAACTGTTTTCCGACAAGACATTTTCAATCGTTCGAGTGGCAAAATATAGAGGAAAAACAGCTGGAGGGTGATTGCACTCATAGTTATCTATGTTTGCTTCTTTAACGAGGATGATGGCAGTCATATGGCAGGTTATCATCAGAAGAGTCGTGAGTAATTTTGAACGAATATGTTCTTCCATTTGACAATTGTTGCTGGAAAGTACGTGACGGATAAAGAGCACTGTTCCAGCTTTCACGTCGTGAACTACGCTTGTAACTAATTCGTTGAACTCGTGAAACGGTATGTCATAGAACAGTAGACCTTCATGTACAGGTCCATATTTTGTTTTCGTATATTTTTATCTATTTGAAATTATGTCATTTGAATCTCACCGTAAAGGCCTTGGATCAAAATTCAAATCCTTATCAAGATACTGCGACTTGTTTCGGGACATTTTAGATATGTCCTATATGGGGAATTTATTCTGAAAAGATTGAGGTCAGCATAAACGTAAACTCTAAAAACTTAACACATAGTTTTCAGAAGTTTTCTCGCTTTTGCCTCAATGGATCTGCCTATATCGGTCGAATTGTAATTGTTTCAAACATCACTGGTCGTGTGCGTTATTTGTTGTTGCGGACCCTATAGGCTGTCGACGACATGAGGGGCAAAATTAAAAGCATTCCATGGCATATTGACAAAAACAAACTTTTAATGATTGGTTCCCCTGACTAGGCTAATTGCGACAACATAGGCAATCATTGATTATCTCAACTTATCTTGATACAAATTGTATAATAAATTGTATACGTATTACTCCGTCATGATTTCAACATATGTGTGTTTTGTAATGTATTATTGTGGACTACAAACTAGTACTGTATATTCGTAATATATTTATAATTTGCTTAGCCAATGTACACATTATCACCGTCTCCATCGTTTCTACGATAATTTCTGTTAACTTGTTGCCCAAAAATAATTTTAATTCGAATTCGGGATTCAAATTTGATCTAACGTACTTGTCTAAACTCATGGAAAAAATGGTTTAGCATGTTCAATATAGTATTTTCCATGGTGCTTAACAGTCTGGAGGTATGACAAAAATCTTTGGTAGCAAAGGATGTCCTATTTAACGGTAGGATCAGTTTTACTACATACAGCATATGTACAACAAAACAAAGCAAAAATAGACATCTTAAACAATAGCCTCAAAACAACACTGTGTCAGTATTACAATTCAGGGCTAGGCGACTGCTACTTGGACCTGTGGCTAATAAAAATAAAAAATGACACGAGCGACACAAAAATTTCCAGGCGTAAGGATTAAACCGTGGCAACCGACATAGGCGTAGGGTCGGGGACAGTCGAGAAAAGAAAGACTGCGAAATACAGATAAAAGGCAAAATTCAAGAGAACATTTAACAGCTCTGCATCAGTGTATGGTTTACCTTTTGAGAAAAATGGCCAGGATATTGTCGTTATGCTATCAATCCACTTTTGCAGCACATGTCGTCTAAGCGCACTTGAAAGCTTTTACGAATTCAATCATACATATATTTCGAAAAATCGAGAAAACTTGTTAAGCTAAGCTTTTGCGGAGTGTACTAACTTACTGGATTCTTAAATTCAATCAGTCAATTTTGCGAATGCAAAACTATATTCATCCAGATGTCTCTCTCTGGCAAACCCAAGGGATAACGAAACTATATCTTACTGGAGAAAAATTGATGAATTGAAAGATAACATCAGTTGCTGCCCACTTCCTGATATTTGAAAATATAGATGTTTTCATATTTAGGGACCCCGCCCATGAAGGAGGCTATTGATGACATTCAAGTGGCCACCCTTTTTGTGTTTTTATTGACAAATTCTTAAGGGGCCGCTCATGGAAAGAGGGCCTAATGTTGGAATCGATTTTTAGGTTTTTAATAAAGTCATGCAACCGGCTTTCATGTTGAAGGAGGTCACTCCCTGCATCATTTTGGGACCACACGACAGGGGAATGCACTGTCACTCTTTTTCCTAAGCTTACTGATGTTTAGCCTTTCATGTTTTAAGAGGTGTCAAATTTCAGACAGTACCCTCTCTCGGTGGAGCAGTCCGGGGGGAATGTCTCTATTTCTCTCTATACATGTAAATCTGACATTGCCATGTATGTGCGATAGAATTCGAGATTTCAAATTCACCAAAAAACACAAACAATTGGGCACACCACAGCCATTCGACCCAAACAACCAAAAATGTGAAAAATAAAGTAGGATTGCCACAATCGAAAGGGTGTAATTTTGAGGAACGTGAAGACCACTATTTTTGAATTACACAAAAGGACATTTTCCGATGGTTAGTTAAAAATGATATTACTGTTTAACGTAGAATTACAAGAATAGTACCTCTTTTGAAGATGGTTACTATGAGTTCCTTGTAAGGAATTCCAACATGTGGAAAACACCGCTGTCGAAGCTGCTAGTTCTGATGACCGTGTACATGTCAAAAGGTGTACTCAAACAACTCTCTCAATCATAAACAAAGATTTCAGGTTTTCCTTTTTGTCAATTGAGATCGAGGTTACCTCGTGGACAGTTGTAGGTACCTCAGAAATGAAGCAATTATACACCTTAANATGGCTGATTTGAAACTTCGGCAGGAAATAACGCGAGAATGTTCTCTTTTTGGACCACATTACATCCTAATTTGCGACCCGTTCTTTGCGAGCAATCGTCACAGCATCCTCGTATCTGGTATTACAAATTCCGTCTCAGTCATGAACATAAGTCGTCGTCATGTATACAGATTTCCCTTCCCCCTGATTAAGGTGCATCAAAGGCATCACCGAAAGCTCTACAGTGTCGACGTTTACAAAATACCAAGATCCACCGTTCTTGAAATTTGAACCACCATGCTGGCTACGTGCCTACATAGGATATATGCATTTGAGGAGAGATAGGGGCGTCTAAAAAAGTCGCCTCTACATCGATCAAACCTCTGCACGCAACTGCCCCACCGCTAAAAATGTCTGTAAAGTATCTTTTATTGCATGCAGAATGTTGCTCAACATTACGCAAATGGTTTCAAGCGGTTACCTGGCGGGTTGATCTAGCTCAACTCTGGTACTTGGGCTTGTCTGGCGGGGATAATCCACCACTAAATTTGTCTGGCAGTGTTTATTCTTAATAGCTGGGCTTACGTCAAATATTTTGCAACTGGTTTTATGTGGTTACCTATTGGGTTGATCTAGCTCAATTCATATATTTGGGTGTGTCTGGCGGGGCTAACCCACCACTAGATTTGTCTGGCAGTGTTCATTCGTGATACCTGGGCTTACGGTGAATGTTTTGGAACTGGTTTTAGGCGGTTACCTCTTGGGTTGATCTAGCTCAATTTTTAACCCTTTTTGATAATCGTCTGGCAAGTGCACCCCACCACTGAAACTGTCTCGCATCTAACTGTTGTGCCATGTTCAGTGATGCTGAACATCGTGCAATTGGTTTCAAACGGTTACCTGATGGGTTGATCAAGCTCAATTCAGGTATTTGGGCGTGTCTGGCGGGGGTAACCCACCACTAGATTTGTCTGGCAGTGTTTATTCGTGATACCTGGGCTTACGGTGAATATTTTGCGACTGGTTTCAAGCGGTTACCTCTTGGATTGATCTAGCTCAATTTTTGTACCCTGTATATGTTCGTCTGGCGGGTACTCCCCACCACTGAAATTGTCTTGCAGTGACCAATTTTGATACAATGGATGACGTAGCAGGTATCGACGGCAGTTTTAAGTGGTTACCAGAAAAGTTGATNATTGAGCAATGAATTTCTGTTCAAAACTGAAATGATTGCTTGTCCTGATTCGCGTGCACGTCACGTCTGGCGTAACCACGTTAAAAATAAGATGTAAACCTGCAGTAGACCAGCGCAGAGTCTCAATGATCCAAGAGAACTGAATTTGAACTCCAGGCGTTCAGGAAGTGTGTCCATTTTTGAAACTAACTATCATTTTCCTCTCACCAGAAAATAGACAACCGGTCGTGTTTCAACAATAGATTTTGAAACAGCCCCAAGGAGGCCACTTTACCAAGTACTTCGGGGCCTCACCTTTTCAAAAAACTCCTGGAAGAATGACCATAAGGAAAAAGGTTTTCCTGCAATTGGATCACAATAAAACGAATCTTTAGCGAGTGCAAACGGCCGGTACGAGCTGCTTGTCTCGATTGAATCACAGCTGAGCTGACCAGCAACTAGCTTTAGTTCATCGGGAATTTCGTATTTTCACATTGTTAGTTATCAGCTATAGCTACTTGAGGCAGCTAATTGCTACCGGTCAGTGTACTGGCCATCGGCCTCATCTTACTCTCTCCGTTGCTTCACGGCTACTCAATTCTCGATGGCTTCATCAGCGGGGCTGTTCCAGAAGCGGATTCAGGATTTTGTGTTGGGAGAGAGGGGTATTTGCCAGAGTTTTACCCGTCAGAAATTCGCATCCCAAAACTGCCAACTGGAATCTGGGAGAATTTTAGGGGACCCATACTGGAATCTGGAAGAAGTTTAGGAGGACAATAGCCCCTTGGCCACCAATAAATAAGCGCCTGTGCCTCCCACCTAGGGCGGACGTGCTTGAATCGGTAAAATATGGTGGTATTGTGAGCATGGTTGCGATGGGGGCGGGGTCGTTTGACAAAGTCGAAAGTGTTTGCGCCCCCCCCCCCTNCCCCTCAATAAATTTTTACCTTCCTAAGGGCCTATATTCTGATTATATTTAATATTTTGGACTGAGGTACCGAAGGTAGCGTCGTTGCTGAAGTTTGCAAACTTGGGAACAAAATAAAGTGACTAAGAGTTCAAAAATAATATTTCGAAGTAAATTCATCACCTGGAAAAATAATTTGTTACTTGTTGTAACATAATTCACAGTACCAAACCACCGTTTCCGAGACCGCTGTTGCAGTCATTGTGATCGTCAATTTTCATCTCAAATAATTCGAACATGTGACTTTCATATTAATAATTCGTACGCCCGATTTTGTCTGTATTAATTAGGACGCTAAGCTCTCAAGGGAAAATAGTTCCCACACTAGTGTACGATTTTTTCGCGGAATTGTTTTCCGACAAGATATTTTCAATTGTTCGAGTGGCAAAATTTAGAGAAAAAACAGCAGGAGGGTGTTTGCACTCATAGTTATTCTTTAACGAGGATGGTGACAGTCATATGGCAGGTTATCATTAGAAGAGTCGTGTGTATTTTTTAACAATATATTCATCTATTTGACAATAGTTAGTGGAAAGTACGTGGCGGATAAAGAGCATTGTTCCAGCTTTCCCGTCGTGAACTACGCTTGTAACTAATTCGTTGAACTCGTGAAAGGGTATGTCATAGAACAGTACACCTTCATGTACAGGTACATACTTTGTTTTCTTATATTTTTATCTATTTGAAAATATGTCATTTGAACCTCACCGTTAAGTCCGTGGATCAAAATTCAAATCCTTATCAACCTATTGCGACTTGTTTCGGGACATTTAAGGTATGTCCTATAAGGTGAATTTATTCTGAAAAGATTGAGGTCAGCATAAAATGATGTAAACTCTGAAAAGTTAACACACAGTTTTCAGAATTTTTCTCGCTTTTGCCGCAATGGAACTGCCTACATCGGGGACGAATTGAACTTGTTTTAAACATCACTGGTCGTGTTCGTTATTTGTTGTTGCGGACCCTAGAAACTGTCGTCGACATGAAGGGCAAAATCAAAAGCATTCCATACCATATTGATAAAAACAAACTTTTAATGATTGGTTCTCCTGACTAGGCGTCTGGCGACAACATTGGCAATCATTGATTTTCTTAACTTGTATTTACACAAATTGTATAATGAATTGTATACGTATCACTCCGTCATGATTTTAACATATGTGTGTTTTGTAATGTATTAATGTGGACTACAAACTAGTAGATTCGTATTATATTTGTTATTTGCTTATCTAATGTACACAATATCACCGTCTCCATCGTTTCTACGATAATTTCTGTTAACTTGTTGCTCAAAAATATTTTAATTCGAATTAGGGATTCTAATTTGATCTAATGTATTTGTCTAAACCCATGGAAAAAATGGTTTACCATGTTCAATGTAATATTTTTGATGATGCTTAATAGTCTGGAGGTATGACAAAAATCTTTGGATGCAAAGGATGCCCTATTTAACGGTAGGATCAGTTTTACTACATACAACATTATGTACAACCAAACAAAGCAAAAATAAACATCTTAAACAGTAGCCTCTCAAAAAACTGTGTCAGTATTACAATTCAGGGCTAGGCGACTGCTACTTGGACCCATCGCTAATAAAAATAAAAAATGACTTATTTAATGACAAAACACCGCGACAAAATAATCAATAATAGCATCGATCAATAAAACGATCACAAAATACTGTAATGTAAAGCATTTGTTTGAATGAAAACCATCCTTATGTTAGTGCCACCTCACCTCAAGATACAGGTGTGAAGACTATTGCATGCACGTGGAAGCCAACAACAAACAACTGTTGGAATCTGAAACTTTGACTGCAGCCAATGGACCACGAAATGATGTAATCGACTTATCTTCTTACATGCATAAATGTTTAACATGTTAGATTGATGGCATATATAACAAATACAATATTAAACAAAGATAGTGGCTTTCAACCTTTAACGCAACAACTGTATAAAAACGATGTTTTCAAGGTTACATTGTAGGTTGAAATCAGCAGATTGGTCATGTACTTACGAACTCGTCCAGTGGCTGGTCGACGTCCCATCTACGTTGTATAAATTGCCGTACAGTAGTCTGAGGACAGTCGTCATTTTTGATGGCTTTAAAAATCTGAAAAGAATGTCAATTAAGTATGGATTGCACATCACACAGTGTATATGTAATGTAATTATGTAGTCCTAGCAGTTTCAGATTTGCCAGTAACTCGCAAACTATTTGAACTTCCCTGCATTCGTGTTAATAGCTCATGCAGCTGGTACATGTATATGGATTGTTCCTTAACAGTGAAAAACGTAGACATAATTTTAGGGACATTAAGCCATTTTGCCGGTGTAGAAACTTCCATTCATTTTCCCCAAACCTTATTTGACTGCACAGGAAGCGAAGAGTACTGGGATTTTCCAGACGCTCGAACTATACAGCGATATTCACCACGCCAGATACATGTACATCCGAATTTCCTGAAATGTTTGATATTCTCAAATTTTTGCGTAACAGGTACAGTCGAGAAAAGAAAGACTGCGAAATACGGATAACAGACAAAATTCAAGAGAACATTTAACAACTCTGCAGCACTGCATGGTATACCTTTTGAGAAAATAGCCAATACATTGTCGTTAGGGTTTCCACATTTGCATCACAGGTAATCTAAACGCACTTGAAAACGTTTACGAAATCAATCATACATATATTTCGAAAAATGGAGAAAGATTATTAACCTAAGCTTTTGCGGAGTGTAATAACTTACTGGATTCTTAAATTCAATCATTCAATTTTGCGAATCCAAAACTATATTTTTCCAGATGCCACTCTCTGGCAAACCTGGGGGATAACAGAGACCACTTTCTCGAAACTATATATTACTTGAGAAAAATTGATGACTTCAGAGATAACATCATTGCTGCCCATTTCCCAATATTTGAAAATATAGATGTTTTTATATTTAGGGACCCCGCCCTTTAAGGAGGTTATTGATGACATTCAAGTGGCCACCCTTTTTGTGTTTTTATTGACAAATTCTTAAGGGGCCGCTCATGGAAAAAGGGACCAATGTTGGAATCGATTTTTCTGTTTATTGTGAAATCATGCAACCGGCTTTCATGTTGAAGGAGGTCACTCCCTGCATCGTTTTGGGACCACACGACAGGGGAATGCACTGTCACTCTTTTTCTGATGTTTAGCCTTTCATCTTTTAAGAGGTGTCAAATTTCAGACAGTACCCTCTTTCGGTGGAGCAGTCTGGGGGAATGTCTATGTCTCTCTATACATGTTAAATCCGACATTGCCATGTATGCGCGATGGAATTTAAGATTCCAAATTCACCAAAAAAAAACAAAAACTGGGAACAGCACAGCCATTTGACCCGAAAAACCAAAACTGTGAAAAATACAGTAGGATTGCCACCATCGAAAGGGTGGAATTTTAAGAAACGTGAAGACCACTATTTTTGAATTACACAAAAGGACTTTTTCCGATGGCTAGTTAAAAATAGTGTTACTGTTTAACTTAGAATCACAAGAATAGTATCTTTTTTGAAGATGGTTACTATGAGTTCTTTGTAAGGAATTCCAACATGTGGAAAACACTGCTGTCTAAACTACTATTTCCGATGACCGTGTACATGTCAAAAGGTGTACTCAAAGAACTTTTGCAATCATAAACAAAGATTTCAGCGTTTTCTTTTTTGTCAATAGAGATCGAGGTTACCTCGTGGACAGTTATAGGTACCTCTTATCGAAATGAGAA
Organism: Phoronis australis; assembly: GCA_002633005.1. NCBI lineage: Eukaryota > Metazoa > Phoronida > Phoronidae > Phoronis > Phoronis australis. The sequence goes on from NMRA01000514.1 coordinate 290,376, forward strand.
AAATACACCTTAATACGAATGCCACGTCTCCCATAACCCACAGTTACCCGTCATATGTCTGCAAGCGTGCTTGCGGAAATCGCTTATAACATTTCGTTTTGATACACAAATTCTTTCATTTCTGATTTATTTGTTCATGTAGTACGAAAATCGATAGATTCATAGATGGTTTTTGCCAATTAGACGCTAATCTTGTAAGAATTGATGGTGATTCAGTGAATTTAATTGCAGCTTGAAGTTGGAAAAACTCTATCATAAGATCCCCAAATAGTAATGTACACTTATAGACGATTTTTGAATAAATAAAATTAAACTCGTTGCTTGGAAAGTTGGTCTTTGCACTTACTCGGTGCTCTGAGCTTCCAGTAGTATTGAGCAATGAATTTCTGTTCAAAAGTGAATTGATTGCTTGTCCTGATTCGCGTGCACGCCATGTCTTGCGTACCTACATGTACGTTAAAAATAAGATGTAAAACTGCAGTAGGCTAGCGCAGAGTCTCAATGATCCAAGAGAACTGAATTTGAACTCCAGGCGTTCAAGAAGTGTGTCCATTTTTTAAACAAACTATCATTTTCCCCAATCACCAGAAAATGGACTACCGGTCGTGTTCAAACGATAGCTTTGGAAACAGCCCCAAGGAGACGACTTTACCAAGGACTTCGGGGCCTCACCTATTCAAAACACTCCTGAAAGAGTGACCAAAAGGAAATAAAGTTTTCCTGAAACTGGATCACAATAAAACGAATCTTGACCTTAAAGCGAGCGCAGATGGCCGGTGTGAGCTGCCTGTCTCAAGTGAATCACAGCTTAGCTGACCAGCAACTAGCTTTAGTTCATCGGGATTTTTGTATTTTCACATTGTTAGATCTCGGCTATACTGTAGCTAATTGAGGCAGCTAATCAACTACCGGTCAGTTTACTGGTACTCGGTCCCGTTGCTTCACGGCTACTCAACTCTTGATGGCTTCATCAGTGGGACTGTTCCAGAAGTGGATTCAGGATTTTGTGTTGGGGGAGGGGGTATTTGCCAGGGCTTTACCCATCAGAAATTCGCATCCCACAACTGCCAACTGGAATCTGGAAGAATTTTAGGGAGTCCACACTGGAATCTGGGAGAATTTTAGGGGGGCAATAGCCCCTTGGCCACTCCTAAATAAGTGCCTGTGCCTCCCACCTAGGGCGGACCTGCGAGATTCGGTAAAATATGGTGGTATTGTGAGCATGGTGGCGACGGGGGTGTGGTCGTTTGACAAAGTCGAAATGGTTTGCGCCCCACCCCCAATAATTTTTACCTTCCTAAGGGCCTGTATTCTGATTATATGTAATATTTTGGACGAAGGTACCGAAGGTGGCGTGGTTGATGAAGTTTGCGAACATGCGAAGAAAATAAACTGACTAAGAGTTCGAAAATAATATTTCGAAGTAAATCCATCACCTAAGAAAATAATTCGTTACTTGTTCTAACATAATTCACAATACCAAAACCACCGTTTCCGAGACCGCTGTTGCAGTCATTGTGATCGTCAATCTTCACCTCAAATAGTTCGAACATGTGACTTTCATATTAATAATTCGTACGCTCGATTTTGTCTCTATTAATTAGGACGCTAAGATCTCAAGCTAAAATAGTTCGTACAGTAGAAAGAACACTGCAATGCATATTACATTGAACCACTCCTCTTATAATACGAGTAATGTTAGTGGGAGATGTTTTTGCTCTGTTGAAATATTTTCTACGGGACAAAAGTCAAAAGATGGACATTTTTAACCCACACTTCTTCTTGTATAACATTTTCTTCCCATTGCAATAACAGTGCCACGTGACCAAGAAAACCTTTAGGGATTATTACACCGATAGGTGGAACGGTTAAGATGCAGCTGTATGAAGATTTCTGTGGCTTAAATTAAAGTTAATTTTTAGCTTGTAGTGACCTTTCTTAGCTAAAATAGCTGCTTTGATTGATAATGAATAGCCTTGAAATTTACTAAATCAGTGAATAATTGTGAATGCATCAAGACCCCTCATCATCATTATATACCGGTACATTGTACGCCAACAGACACTCACGCGGTACTCCACTGTCAACAAAATGCTGGTAAAATTGTAGCGTCTCCTGAGTGAGACAAAGGGCAGGTTATTGTTATGCTCCACCAAAAATAATGTCAATTATTAACAGATATTGTTGTGTCAACTATGCTTTAAACTAATTGTTCAACAGTCCTTGATGTCCAGAGCACACACTAACAGTCTGGTCAACATTAAATCAAGAAGTTCTAATCAAAATACTGTTGGTATGAGTCCTAGTGTTTCTGTCCCAAAAATCACAACAGCTTCAGATATAAACGAGAAAGCACAAAACATTCATCACCCTAGGAATATTAGAAGCATGAGTTTAAAGAGACTGGAATTGTTTAACTAATAAAACAAAGCGACCATTTTACTCCAACTTTTGTAAAACCCAGTATTAGCAATGTCCTTCCCTCCCTAAATATAAGTGCAAAAAGTATACAGATTTTTTAACAATTCTTCTCAAAACACTTAAATTAATCCTGGATCAGTGAATCATGAATGTTCCATTTTTCACAGTTCACTGCGAAAATTTTAGGTTGGTTTTACTGTGATTAAGAAAAAAGGCAAGTTAGGTATAAACCAATTTTCCAATTTTTGGGTACCTCAGTGTCGCCAATAAATATTATCCATGACCTTGAGAATATCAACTTGTGCCTGAGGATAATCTAGTATGTATAGTTGCAGCAATCTAGTTCATAGTTTTGAACCAAATTCCACTTTCCACAAATAACTACTATTTCTGAATTAAATTCCGAAATAATGTTACAGGGTACAGCTTCTACATTGCGGTAAAAATAATGTTACAAGGTAGGGTATCTATATCGGGGTAAAAAGCTGAAGTGCATTATCCGGCCCATGAAGATTAATTAAATTCACGAGAATTTTTTCTCAGTGAATGCTTTTTTCTCAGTGAATATTTCAATATCTATCATATTCACTGCATGGGTCTCATTTCTCTGACTTAATTTCATAGTCAACATCATTGTTCATCAAAAGAAGTGACACAACTCAAAAAAGACCTAAGACCCCCACAGACTAGAAATTAATTTAATATCCCTTTCAACAAAATGAGTACCCTGCATATAATATTGCTTACTACTAATATACAATATGTTAACCATTGTAAAAAATGAATAAATAATTTACACTTTTGACCTTTTGCATCCACACTTCACACACGTCAGCATACAAATACATAAACAAAACGAAAGGCACAGTTGATAACAGATACTACATATAGAGACTAGTTCAAATTTTCTACAGTCTAAACTAATTTTTTGATTGCAAATCATGAACTAACAAATTTCACCTTGTTTTCAAAAATATTTCACATGTGGAGTAAACCAAGTAGCTCTAGTAAACTACTACAAAAATCAAATCCTACAAGCCTAAAGGTATACCGAAAGCATGTTACCATGTCTTGAAACCAGAATGGATCACAAAATTAGCAGAACACAAAATGTGAAAATGAAATAATAAAGTTCATTTTAAACGTGGTGTCAAATACATGCATGGGCTTTGAACACTCAGCATTAGGGATGGATGTGTATCTCAAAAGAAAATCTTTGTTACATTCAAATCCATTGTGATACATACTAACAAACACTATTACCAACAGGGCGCTTTGTATGACAACGTTAGTTAATGGCAGTTTACCATGTAGGAATTGTCTTCATTTGGTTGATTCGATTTTGACTCGTTGCATCGGCGGTATCTGTATACCTGAGCAGTGTACTCGATCTTATTCTAGACGTTAGCGACATAGTTCGCACTGGTAGACGATTTTTGTCGTTATTGAATTATCTAACTTAATGCAATTCACAGCCAGGACACAACCATGTACATGGTTCTTGTATTTTTAGTTCAGCATCCATCAATAGGTAGAGCTGGTGGTTAACCGGAGTGGACCACGAGTTGGGTACATTTTAGGAGGCAACAGTTAGAGGAGCAGGTTTGAGAATGCGGAATGTTCGCTCAAGATATACAACGGACTGCTTCATATGTAATATTCTCGATGAAGCTTTCGCTCGCCAGATCTCATTTGCCACGTTGTTTTCGTCAGCCAGGACCGTGAACTCTCTCTCACTAGTTCGAAACCTTTTTGTAGTTGAAATTATACTTAGTTCCTTGTTTCATAACAGTTACATTGTTTCCAGTGCACTGACGTGCGTAAAAACACCAACATCATCCAAATGTTAATTCACTGCAAGCTTTCAATCGCTGTAAAAAATCCTCGGTGCATACATGTACGTTGATAAGCCTACGTGTCGCCACGTTTCATCAAAACTCACTATTGCAAAACATTTGATTAGAACCCGTGACCTTAGTTCTTTACAACCTGAAAGTAAACATGACATGTCCCCAAATGTAGAACAATATGTAGGTAAACTAAAAGCAAAACACCCAGCTCACTCTGCGTCATCTAAGTTCTGTCTATAATAATTTATGTCTCCATCACCACAACTTTAAAAGGTCTAAGCAATGCGGTATATGCCAGGACACAACAAGGTATTTTTGATTGTGTGACAACTACGGCTGAAGGAAATTCTCAGAGTGCCTTGCGAGGCTATATAGAAAAATGCAGTAGGGTTTTGGTAAGGGTTCTCGTCTTGGATATTTTAGATGAGACGAGACCTATAAAACATCAGAATTTGATGGGCTTTTATTAGAAATTGGCAATCACAAAAGGTGTATTCTCAACAGTGTGCATCGCATGTACCAAAAATAACAAATGGTGTTTCATTAGTCTGTAACGCGAAAACTGTAAAGATGTAATCCGTACAACGTCACGGATTATTTAGCGAAAGAACACGCATGACAGAGGGAAATTTTGTTTTCATGCCAGCTATAGGATATGCCGATTGAAACTGACACGAAACACACTATCCGGTAAATCACAATCAAGGTCCATATTCGAGAGTCGACTCTGTTACCAATGTCAACTGAACCTCAAATGCAAAGAGTTATTTAGTTGCGCAAGTTAAAAATAATCATCAAACTTGGATAGTGTTTGGGAAACTTATGCATGTTTTTGTCAGTGAATTTCGTTTATATTTAGCTTACGAGTGGCCATTTTAAAAAGTTAAATTTCCAACTGTCAACAGTGGAAAATAAAGTAAGCATTTGTTTTGACATGACTGCAAATAACTCGATTCACATTCAGAATCACTTAGATGAAGTTGTGCTCAATCATTGGGATATGGTGGGGTTCATCATAAAACAGACACTAGTCAGGAGATTGTAAATTCTGTGTTGCTAATCCTCATCTACTGTAAAGAAGGCTATAGAGAACTGCAGAATATGTTACTTAGGCAACACAACAAACAATTCAATATCTAAACAAACCATTTAAAACTTGGATATTGACTACGTTCTGCTATGTTGAGAAGGAGCCGAAAAGTCTAACAAAATGTAGGGTAGATACACTGAATTCAATAACAAAAACGATCATTGCAAATGAAATTATTGCATTTTAAATAACAAAATGGTGCTTATAATCATCAAAGAAAAGTAAATGCCCCTACAACATTATGATACCATGTGATGCAGAAACAGTGGTGTAGTGTACCGTGTACACACCCCTTTTTATACTGTACGTGCCTCTTTTTGTAGTGTACATGCCCCCGTGTTTACAAAAACCATGAAATTAAAATATTACTTGGTAACTGAGCAACATTCGTCAAAGAAATGTTATTTAAAACGAGTGTTTATCACAAATATATTTGTTTTGAATCAGATATTAGCGTTTGCGTAGTGTACGCACCACTATATTTTAAGATGTGCCTATTTTCAAAGAATGCACATTATGATGTGCTACGTTTACTTTAAGTCTGAATAGATTTTGTTAGTTAACTAACTCTCAGTAGATTCTTGGTATTTAATCACAAACCTGACACTCGTTTGTGCAAATAATTTACTGTTCATAAGATGAACACAGTGCATTTATCCCAGTGTCCAAGGGATACCATTCTGCCCACACAGCCCTAGGCCTTACTCATTGTAAAAGAAAACAGTTGAGATAACACCCTGGTACAGCCTTTTGTATAGCTCACAGTTGCCAGGGATCTTTATACCCATGAATAAGCCCCACAGTGTTTTTCTTGGCTGTCTGGGGTTAACAAAAGGTGTTCAGTGACAGAGCTACTGGTATTTGAAAAAGTTGACCTAGTCAGTGTGGTCTTGTTTACAGCATACCAGATTATTGGCACTAGATTTTAGAAGTTTAGGCTCCACTGTTGTGGAATACACCCATGCTTAAATATTTCTTACCCTCGTACGTTTTTAAAATGCAGACATCTTCAGCCTGACAGTATGTTTAAGCGATGATTTAGAGGGATGAATAGTCCAGCCTCCCGTTCAGCAACGCTAGGACCTCGCTAAAAAGCAAGACTTCGCGAGATTACGTTAGATATTGCCGTGCATTTTAAATGAGAACACGCGACTTTGACTAGGTTTTAGTTAGGTCCCAGCGTAGGTCCTAGCGTCTACTGAACGCACTGCTGGACTACATTTCCCCTAGTTGCCACTCTTATAACTCACCACACCAATTAAACACTCAAGCGTTGGCACCCAAATAAAATTTTTGCAAAAATGGGAGAAAACAATGAAAATTCCAGTGATTCCTATGTGAAATGAGTGTATCTGAATAGGGTCGGGGAAAACTTTTAGGCAGTTGAGGAACAGGGTGGTATGGGTGCTTGGCCTGACAACAATGGACGCTTTTTCAGTGGGTGTTACAGCCACTGACTACTACCATAAGCGTAGATAATGTTCACTGTCTAAAAGGAAGCATGAAGCCATACTTGCAGACAGGCAGGCCTATACAGTTTTCAACATATAGTGGTTTTCTCCAACCCTGCTGAACTGTAACGTGGGAAAATCTTAGTGTGAAGCCGCTTGGACAGCGGTACGAGAGGATCTAATTGAAAATTTATTTTAGTCAACGATTATTATTATTCTCATAAAATAAAGTGACATGCGTCTGGATCTCAGAAGGTTTGTAACGTAATATTATTCCCATAAGTTCAAAAACCACTAATTTGCATATAATGTGGACATAATGCAGGCCGTTAAATAATCAAACTTCGATAAACATGTCTTCAGCATAAACTATCAAGCGACGGACGAGCGCCCAAACAGAAACAAAAAGTTTTGTGCCTTATGCCTTTATTAATGTACAATTTAAACTCTTACCGTTTCCAATTCTGCCTTGTTGGCAAGTAAATTTCCCAATTTCTTGTAAGTAGCCATATCTAAGCGTGGTCCTCAGAATTAGTTGTTCTACACCCAGTGATTGTCACGCGTATAAAAATACACTGTTGGATTTTACCAGAAATTTCCCTGAGTCATTGCTAAGTAGGTTATCGACGTTATCAACAAATGGCGGGTTACGATAGGGAGAATCGAGGCCAAGTACTTGACCTATATTCTACAGCTACTGACGTCGCACGGATGGCGCGATATGCAACTGGTCACCAGAGTTCATGAACCAGGAAATAGATGTCCCTGGCAAGTGGCCATTGAAAAGTCTCTGTGTCTGGCGTTGAATCAACTCTTTGTTTAAAAACCCTTTTTGTAATATTTATCAATAATACAAACATGTATAAGTTAAGGTGACAGTGGTCAAAATGTTTGCAAACCTCTCGCGGTTGCTCGGCCTTAGTGCGGGTGTATCCACATCAGCATGTGACTGTGCTGTCCGGCATCTAAGTTAATCAAAGAAGCCGATTTTGCAAGGCAGTTCAATCTTCTAATTTATCAGCCAACTCATTGTTCAATACTGGCCAAATTAACGTTCACCCAATAAACAATATCATTTCATAATGCAAATTCAACGATATAAGTCTTGGAGTTGTGGCAAACACGACTGAAGATTGGTGCCCCCTGAAACCTGGTGAATGATATTGGAAAGTAATCCTTTATGTCAAAATACATGAAGAGCTTTGATAATTCACGTTTAGCTGTAATCCCCTGTACTGTTGAGATTAAACTCTCTGTCGGGTATTCTTCATTGAGAAATTTGTACCAAGCTACGTGTAATTCAAACATAAGTTTTCAAGTTGATTTTTGGATGGTGTTTTAACCCTGGGTTCACTTTGGCCTGCAAAACAAATTTATTCTACATGACATGAGTACAAATTATGAACATGTCGGGTTACCTACATGTATAATCTAATCAAAGGCTAAAGCAAACAGTGCAGTTGGACTTCAGCATAACTGAATGACATTCATTTCAAGTTGTATGACAATCTATACCTAAGAATCGAAAAGGCGAGGTTATGAAATTGTTGGCAATTGCAATAAACTTCAATTCCCATTGTTTTTTATCAACTTTGGTTTGTTTACGAGGTTAGCATGATGGCAATGCAGAAACTTTACATAATGAGCAGCGCTAGTTGTATTTCCAACCAGAAGGTGGAGCAAAGCCCAGTCATGTCACCTTATTATTGCTATATGGAGATTCAACCTGCGCAACCACGGTTAGTATTCAAATTTAAATCTTACAAGCATATTTGTGCTTCTTTAAAACTTACAGCAAAACGAAGAATCTCTACATTGGCTTGAATAAATGGCAACAGGAATCTGTGAGCTTTTCATTAAAGCCTACTCTACAAGCACATCGGCTAAACCAAGGAGATTTTTATCTTGTTTCAAATTCGAACCCTGTTAACAGCATTAGGCCTATTAAAAAACAACGTAGGAATCAACAATTGGTCGGACTTCAAGACTACTTGCCCGTACTTCAAGTCTATTTGCCCGCCGTACTTCAAGAGTAGCCTGCAATAGTGCAAGCAAGTTACTTGAGGGAAATGCAAAGTCATGCAAGTCTCTATAAGATTTTATGCACATTAATACCAGACGACGTGACTGCAATAACGCATTTTATAAACTCGATCCTTTCGTACATGTACATATACATGTAGACCTACAGTAAGAAACATGGCCGTGCCAACTTGGGGGAAGGATCTTTTCAACCGTGACGCAGCTCAACTCGATCACAGCGGTCAAATCCCACCCACCATAAAAATCATGACAATGGATGCTTTGAATTTTTAATAAAACGAGCTAGGTCCGAAATTTCAAGTTTGAATGTCCAAAACTTTGGCCATGTAATAGTACAGCCTATTCCACCAGATAAAAATTCTAATGAGGTCATAGTCCCAACTTTCCTTATGTTTCCTGCCCGTGGCTACTTCAGCGGCCAACGGGAACTGTGGATCAAATTTTTCTCCAGATGTTCAGCAAATATCTCAAGAATACTCAGTGGCACATACATGTTTTCAATAAGGGGTGTTAGGATTTGAGCGAATTAGAGGCGGCGTAGCGCCGAGCGCAAGGAATGTCGAGAGGAGGTTTCCCCCTCTCGTGTAAGATTTTTGTGGTCTTTAGTAGCTAATTTCGTTTTACTGGCGAAATTTTTTTTCAGTTTTTATTTTTGATCCTGTCCCGAGGGGAGTGATTAAACCCGCTGAACCCTCCCCCTGTAGATCTGCCTCTGATACTCTTGGCACGTTTATTCCTCGACTAAGTGTTGGAAAAACAAGCGTCAAATATGTTTCTTAGCTAGCTACTAGTTATCAGTGCAGTCTCGGTATGATAATAGCAGCATATATACCTAATTCACGCGGCGGACATTAAAATTGAAAGCGGAGCTCATTGCGATAAACAAAGCGGAAGTTGACATTGCGTGAGTTAAATGGCCGGTCTTTCGAGGCCAACCTATATAATACATCTTTAAAATGTGTCGATAATTAACCACAGAGACGTAGAAAAATGCATTAGAGAACACGTCAATGCACCAAAGATTTTTCTGACGAAAGGGTATAAATGTTTTAGGAAAACTAGCTTCGAAACATGAAAATAAATATGACTAAAATGCAGCCATCGTAGTGTTATAGAATGGGTATTATGCTGAATTCAGGGTTACGTTTCTTCTTGTAAATTGTTGATACAAATGCTTTCTTTACGAACAAGTTGAAGATATATTCGACAGTGGTGGCTCATCGCATTTTGGTGTCATGTGAAATTAGTCACATCTGGTTTAATTTGTTTATCAAGAATATTAACATCAAGCATAGCTTAGGTCCTGGTGAGGTAGGGGATACCGGGACTAACAGTTGCTTTGTCATTGATCTGAAAGAATAACTAATGTAAGTTAATATTGTTTTTATTAAAATAAAAAACCAGGCTCGCAATTGAAAATAAATTATTTGACCATTTATTTAATTTTGAAAAATAAATTAAAAACGACCACAGCCCAGAAATTGCTTTCGTATTACATTCAGGTTCTCATTCATTCCCTTGCACACATACACAAGTAATTCTTTGACCATCAATTCTGCTTTCTTGGTTTTAATAATTCATGTGTTAGGCCATTGCAATGAATCTGGACCAAGTTGAATTTCAAAATTAAAACACATAATCCGTTCGTCCAAAGCATAACCTCGTTTTAGAGCTCCATTTCAGTTAACTGAACAGAGCAAGCATAGTTTGCATCAGTGTTTCTTCAAATGAGGGGCCTCGTTCATCCGAGGGAAGGTGCCTGAGGGGATAATTTTTTTCGAAAATCTACCTACCGATCATCGTCAATAGCACCCCTGCTCTGTCATTTGCAAGCTGTCACAGGCTCTGTCTCAAGTAACATTTTGTGCTCTTTCATATTGTCACCTGTGTGGTTATAGGTGATTACCTTCGGTGAGAACTTTTCAATCACTAGGGGAATTTTTAGGCCTCGTGGGGGGATTTCGCTGGCTTTTTCAATATTTTTGAGAGGGGAATAGGGCCGATATTCGGCCCCAAAATCGAGGAATTGAAGGCCTTGTCCTCATTGGAAAGAAAAATGCATCATCTTTCAACCCGTAGTCATGAAAGCAGACAGCCTGGCTGCCCGAAGATAAGTGGTCGCTTTGCTCGGTAAGTCGGTGACTGAGATGCGACAAAATATGATCTGACTTTTCGAAAATATTTTTTATTTTACACGGACATATTTTCCTTCGCGGCGGCGTATGGCAACGACCAACGCTTCCGAATCTCAACGCCCTTAGGGATTGTAAAACAGACAGTTGAGTGTATTTGTTGTACTCGTTCGAGCAACGCAGAATACAACCAGTATGCCGAAAAGTCAACAGAACTATCGTAGTGAGCCTCGTTTTGGAACGCGCCTACTGTCGGCGTGTTACAACTATTGTGTGATTGCCATTTCTAAGATGTCTGGATCCTGAATCTGTTTACGCTTCTCAAACCAAACAGGAACGTTGTGCCAGCTGTGACACTGATGAATTATTACATGAGTGCATGAACTATTGAAACAACTGTATACTGTCAAAACTTTATGCCCATTATTACAATCACGTCTAGTATTCTACTCACAATTCTGGGCTCATTTTCTGGAATTTACACACATGACCTGACACCTGTCGTGATCAAGTCAACTAAGGATACTGGTGTTACAAACTACTTGACCCAATTTGAGTGCAAGAAAATGCTCTTTTGCTGACAAGTCTTTAAGGGGTTGTTCTGAAACCATTCAACCCCCACACACCACGACCCCCTCGACCCACGACCACTTCGACACACGGCCGACGAACCGGCACGACCCCCCCACAACCCCCTCGATCCAGCCCGGCGACACAAGCTCGACTCGATCTGAGCATGAAACAAGCGCTGACTTGCAGTGCCAACGTGTCGATAATCGATTCTGCAATTTTAACTTTTTGTGACGAAACAGAACTACAGTGCAGCCGGGCTACCTCACGCCTGGCCACACCGGAGCGCAACCGGAATACAGGCGTGCCAGAAATCGGTCGCCTCACGCCTACTCTCCAGGTAGTCCTCATGAATTCCTCCGGTTTAGTTAATGTCTTCCTCACGCCTCGTTTACGCTTTCTTCGCGCCTCCGTCACGCTTACCTCACGCTTTCTTCACGCCTTCGGTAGCTGTGGTAACCATGGTGGAGCACCGGGCTAATCAGTAAAAATACATGTGACCTCTTGATTGCCTGTCGTTTCGGTCAAGTTGCAAAGACATTATAGTATATTATACAGTATCTTTGCAAGCGGTCATCTATCACACTTGGGTTCCGACTAACTCTGTAATCTCACGTGTTGTTTTTACAGACGTCTTCCTTCAGCTCGTCTTGTGTTACACTTACATGTTCAGTGTACGTGTTCAATTTTCGACTTAAGAGCCAGTCCCATCAACGACAAATATGTACAGTAACCACGATTAGTAAATACGAATAAACGCGACCCTGTGCCCAGAGTCATCTTTACAAGGCTGTGGACTCCTTGAAACTTGTCACAGGTGGATATAGTTAATTCTCCCTAAAAATAGCCTACGCATCTTGTGAAGTATTGTGTCACTCCGTAAATTTTTGCACCGCACTGGCGTACAGAAAATTTAAATAGGCCGCCCTTCTGACATACCCATCCCTTACTGCAAGCAAATGTTTTGACTTAAAAGTCCTGAATCCGTAGTGCAGTTCAATTATTTATAGCCCCCTCCCCATAGTACATGCGTTTCGACTGAGTACACAGTATCCCCGGGGTACTTCTTCACTAAAATAATAATAGCGGTCATCTGTTTGACTAGTCAAATGCATGGGCGTGATCAGTTTTCTCCGCATGATGCCGGAAATTGGGATCAATGTGCTCAGAATTGACATGCTATGCTCCTTCACATCGGCAATTGAATAATTCTGCCGTGTACACGCGTGTTAAGATTCTTTATTAGTTTATATAAAGAACAAATAATTATATATCAGTGAAAAGTAAAGTCCACAGGTCTGTTTTCTGAAGTGACTTAAGATTTGAGTGGGAAATTTTGGTCTTTTACTGCACGTGGCGATTTCAAAAAAAAATAAACCTCACATGAGCAAAAGTCTATGAGAATACACACATCACTGCTAGTTACTGATGTAATTTTAATAAATTACTTTGTCAACTGCGATGCAGGTAAACTCACGCCTAACTCACGGTAACCTCCGGGTACAGTCACGCTTAGGCTCACGCCAGCTGTCACGGTTGATTCAAGCCTCACTCTCCGGTCCGTCTCCGGTTACGGTTACGGGTGGCTAGACCGGAGAGACACCGGAGAGAGTCTAATAATTCAGTGGCTTTACCGTAATCTATCAGAGTCAGTGTCACCAAAGTTGAAAGCTTCATTTTTTTCTTTGTTAAAGAAAAATTGAGTAAGAGCTGAGTCTAGTACCTTGTAGTTGGAAGTTGTCAGTTTCGTTTAACAGTATTCAAAGAAAGAGCCACGTGCAGCTTTCAAAATGCATCATTGGTGAGAAGACAAGGTGCAGGATTATAACGTACAGACTACCACCCAAACAAAAGGAATTCCATATTCACGTTCATTCAAACGGAGACTAACCCAAACACCATACATGTAGCTTACCTACACCACGCGGTGCATTTTTCTATGTACAGATAACTAAAATCATAGAACTCGAGTACTGGAATGCCAATTCCCTCTTGCTGCCCATGTATTCTAGGGTAAGAGATTGATATAGCAGCGGTCTGTTCGTGATACGTGTATTTTGCAATGGTCGATTGACTTTTGACTGCGTCTTGCAGTTTTCAAATCGACTTTTTTCTTGAAATGACCTACCAAAGGCGATAGTCAAAATGATAAAATGTACACATACAGCACCAAAGGGAATTCAAAACTCATATTTACCGAACAGTTACACCAAATTCACTTAAACGACTACTGGTGTTCAGATACAGCCACACAATATCAAGGTCACCCAGCGGATCTTAAGAAAAGAGGTTCATGTCACACTCTAGTTTTAACATATTACACAAAGTAAATAGTACGATCGAAAGCTTATGCTAGTGTTATCGAAGGAGCGACTGCGTAAAATATTTGCTCCACTGTCATCCAAACATTTAAATGAACATAAAGGACATGTTGTAGTTGTCAGGTCCATTTGTACAGATTTAGAGTTCCCTCGCGCGTACGTACAATACTGTCACCATAGTCATTAATGCGACTACTTAACTGAGCTAGATATAAATAACCATCACGGTGAAACGACCGCCACATTATGCACTCGCTTGCATTCAGTTGCGCATGCTCATAGAAACGACCATCGGTGCCACGTTTATAAATCACTGACGAGTTGTTGAACTGGGGTGTCACATAATATAACTGATTGCCAGCTTCAAAAAATGTTGCATATCGGTTGCTATGGTTGGGCAGAGTTTCCAAGTAGTCAAATCGCCTGGCTGTCTGATTCCACTTGAAAATGGTCGGTGACTGTTTAACACTGTCATCAGTGACAGCCATGTTTCGGACTCCGCTCTTAGTTCTAAATGTAGTTGGAGCAGTTTTTCCGCCAAAAATCTTGGGCAGCGTTTGATAAGTACTCCATTCTGCAATGAAAATGGTGACGTCACATAAAAAGTGTCACTTTTAAGAAAACTAGTTCTGTTGAGCTGTGAGAACACACAGACACATACTAGTGTTGCCTTGTCCAAACTAAGTAAACCACTCTTCTTGTAAAAAGTCTACTCGCAACATTTACGCAGCTTGACATATCTGGTGCCTGTGCTGCCACCTTCGGTGTAGATACCAAACAGGGACATGGCCTGAAATACAGCTCAGCTACAGTAGGCCCCTTTGGCAAACAAAGACTGGGGGACTGCATGTGGTCTGCAGCAATTCTGTGAGGCTAATGACCACATACAATAGCGTCTCACACACTTTTTGACAAAATGCCAATTCAAAATATTGTTTTTGACAAAATGTTCTCGCAAAAGGTTTAATTTGGGAGGTGAAAATTTACAAAGAATTCAAAGGATTGTCACACAGCTACAGAATTCCAGAGGATTTTCAACATTTTTGCAATGTCTTGCTGAACTTGTAAAACTCAATTGAGATTATTTATTTTGTCAGTATGATGCATGTACATCTTATCGAACTGTCCTAGAATTCATTTGAAACGACTAATAAAAAACAGCGCCTACCGAAAGGTGACATCTGTGAAACTAAACTAAAAATGACCACACTTTTAAACATATTAATTACCGATTACTCCCCATGGTCGACAAGAAAACAATTCGTTTAATATTTTTCCTAATTACTTAAAAATCGCTTTATGTTCTCATTTTGCTTTGTCGACCTTATCATTGTAATACTGAATGCTGTCACTTAGGACATGTATCACACCTTTTGTAACACATCGGACTTCTTTCTAGCTTCAAATTTCCTTTTAGTGGTGATAATTATGTGCCGACTTTCAGTAATGAAACAAATCATTCCCAATAGAAAGCCACGTGCCTTGCTCTTTGACTGAAGTTTACATGCGCGAGAAGGAAAGAATTGAATCGAAGGAAATACCAGAATGTTCGAAATAACGCAATGAATGCACTACCTGTAACTAGTGAATGGCCATACAGAAAATGCACTAGATATAACAGGTGAATGGCTATACAGACAATGCACTAGATATAACCGGTGAATGGTTATACAGACAATGCACTAGATATAACCGGTAAATGGCTATACAGACAATGCACTAGATATAACCGGTGAATGGCAATACAGACAATGCACTAGATATAACCGGTGAATGGCTATACATACAATGCACTAGATATAACCGGTGAGTGGTTATACAGACAATGCACTACATATAACCGGTGAATGGCAATACAGACAATGCAGTACTTATACCAGTGAATGGCTATACTGACAATGCACTACATCTATGCAGTGAATGGCAAACAGACAATGCACTACACATAACAGTGAATGGCTATACAGAAAACGCGCTACATTTAACCAGTGAATGTCAAGAACAAACTCCATGGGAAGTGAACGCTAAAGTTTACTCGAGGTTAAACTCCGGATCCATTATTTAGGAATCCGGTGCATGCCACGCTTTGAGTAAACTGTCACCTTTCATGGCGTTTTCAGGTGCTGGCTTGTAAGTAAAGTTTGGTGGTTTAATTTTTAAAACCATCAAAGCAAAATAGGGCTCGGTCCTTACTGCAAACAGTATATACCTTTGTTCCATTCCTTTTTAGCCTGCACCGGGCTCAAAACATAGTCGAAATACACCACCTGGCGGATTTCACCCACCATGTATAGACTCATGCAGCATTGCCTGTGAACATTTACAATTACGTATGCAAAATGGCAGAGCAGAGGTACACTAACACTACAAATCCCTTGTCTCAAAGATTTTAGCATTTCAATCATGGAGTATCCAGTGATTTTAATGTTCAACTATATTTGATTCTTTTCTCAACAGAATGAATAATAGGAACTCTAAACATCTTATTTTTACCAATCAAGAAACCCTTCTCAACTCATATTTGCTTAATCATTTAATAAGTTATCCCCATGAATGTATCTAACGCTAGGCTTAATTTGTTAACATACAGTTGGGCCCTCACGACTTTTCATTAATGCTGGAACGGCATGTGAATCGTTTATATTGACGCTCGTTTACTGGATATGCAGACTCTTTGCTTTCATCAATGAGAATATATGTGGATCCTCATCGTGTAGTCGACGCGTTGAATAACATTGAGTTGTGAATATAGGATCACAAACACTCCATGGCAATGATAGCCTTTAGTGGAACAACTACACTGTATCTATAGTGACCATATCTAGTGTACACTGAATTTACACATTAAGTGACATATATTGTTAGCAAATACCTCAAACAAAAAAAAAAACACAGCGGACGAATGCTCTCTTCGGTTTTGTTAATTTGCGCCTTTTTTGTGCAACTGATATTCCGGAATCAAGTTGACATATTTTACCTCAGTGTCTTACCTAAGTACACCTTATGGGCTGTATTGTCACTACTCATGGTGGGCGCTGGATCTGATTGGTTGTTTTGTTCAAGTTCACCATCCAAGTAAAATGTAAACCTGAAAAAACAGCTTGGTTGAAATTCACGGATCTTAAAGTCCCTATAAAATGAGCCAACTGCCTTTTAGATATGTTAAATACATGTACTTTTGTGCAACACATCTTTGTTTCGTTTTATTCCACACAACCACTAACTAATTACTACGCATTTTGTGCCCCCCATATTATGTGCCCCCATCAGAAATCCCTTTTATTCTCTCGACGAATCACAGTAGACTGGCCTATTGACATCATCGTTGAGAACCAGCAACACATTACCGCGCTAACCACAACCTGTAGTGAGCACCTGATCAGCTGCTGGGACAGTAAAAAACAAAGTAGTTTTGCTCAAGGAACGTCACCAATTAGAAACATCGCCGACGTTAGGCATCAATGTCGACTGATAATGCAATATTACTAAGCAAAACAATGGTGTCAGGCAAAGCACCCTTCGAACCGAACAGCGGCGTAGATCTCGGATAGGGTCTGCCATCGATTCACTCACGACCCACGACGAACCAATTTTCGAAGTATTTGCACCCACGTAAAAGGTCCTACAACAGCTACGTTTCGTACTGAATCTGACAACGGCAAACTTACCGAACTCTGTGGTGGAAAAAATACTTATTTTTCACGTAAGATGTCTTGATTATCCACTAACAATATCCTCGGCAATAAATCACCGCGACATGGTCGGTACCATTTTATGCGATCGTGGCTCAGAAATGTCGTCAATTAACGGTGTGGGTGAATGTAGCCTACGTCTCTTTTTTATCGCGAAAAAAACAAACGTAAAGATGACAACCCTTGGCTGTTACTTGCCAAACGACGGTCACAACTTGTCTTGCATCAGAATGAAAGTAAGTCGACAACAAATTCTCAAGCCCTCTTTTCTGGGACAGCACGCGCGACATATATATGAGTCATCTGTCACTCACGTGTTGCAGCCAATGTATCACGTACTCCAGCGGTGAGAACGTAGAGGTGCACACCTCCCAAGTCGCACATCAAAAGAGTACGGCGGCCGTTCTAAATAAAATATTGCACTGGCTTGGCTCGATTAAGTGCTTGGGTGTTGCATATACTCGAATGCACGTGACCATAAGATGAGCGCTGATTCAACTTGAGTTTTGTGGCACATTCTTTGAAATCTAACATCGGCCGGGAAAGGGTGCACTTATAAACCCCGCACGTGAACGTCAGGCAATACGGCTTTGGGTACACTTTGGAGGCACGCACTGAAAAAAGTGTGCAGTCAGCATGTCGATGGGTTGTGCTATGACGGGAACGGCGTATTTCCCTGACTTCAAAGTATAAAATGCCTTGTGCAATTGGTCTTTCAAATCGAACACTAGTTTAAATATGACAACCTATTCGCAGCGCTAACTTTGTCCTTTGTGCTCAATATTTTGTTTCCACCTCAATCGCACTTAGATTTTCCTGCAGGTCTCACTAATCGGCGTGCAGATAGCTGCGTCGGTTACGGGTTAAGTTTCGTATGCCTTGTGTAAAATGCCTTTGTCTTCAAATGACGGTCCGTAGCGAGTTCCGTGACAATTGGCCGGTAAGTTTCCCCTTCTGTTTCACTTTACTCGTATTCCTCTGGCTTGAACATACACGGCGCTAATCCATCCAAACGTTGTTCCTACATTTTCTTAATCTTCCATTTCGCAGTACTTTTCATTGAACGTCCGTCCATTGCAAGGTATTAGGCCTTTACTTTTCTAACCCAAGTGCGAAAAGTCTCGGGTCATTCTTTTTCATCGTGCTGCGAGTGAGCTTTTCGCTTCGTTAAGATGTGTAACGCCGACTTACTCCCCGACATAATCCCGTAATTATCACGGAGCGACTACAAACAAATTTAATTCTCCGGTACACGCATTCCGCCAGGATGTCGCCGTGGGTCCGACAAATCTCCATTCATTGCAAACCTGTCCCCCAATGCACGCAGGGACCCTGCTTGTTAAATCTGTTCGTTAAACCCGGACGTCTTTGTGAATAAGTATTTGATGTTAGACTGAGTATGTGGTCCCCACCGAGAACGCGCTACTGTCTTTGGCGACGTTAACTATCAAGGGACAGTGAGTTGTAGGATATTATATGCACGTGGAAGTGTCGAGATAAGTGTCGTATAGTATTTGAGCTTGGTTGTCTATAACAGTTTTAATTTTGAAAATCTATGCACCAGACACCGTAAGGTAAGCTTCCTGCGGCAACGGACTGTTCGATAGGTATTGGGTATCAACGATGACGTCATTTGCGTCGATTAGAACGAGCGCCACCTAAAGTTTTTTTTCGGCGCTAAATGGGGTTCATGATGGGGTCGTACGATAGTAATTGGCGTAATTAGCTAATGCCAGGAGTAAAGGGAGGGATGATATGTTTGTTTCGATCAATGATACAGATATTTAACATGTTCAAAAGTCATTTGGCCGTTATGTAGGGTCTTTAACGACTAGTTTAGCCTGTAATATTACGCAACCACCGATACTCGTGTCCTCTATTGGCAAAGACGTGGTACTAAATTTTCCGATATGGCCCAATGTCACCAAACTCGAACCTTCGTAGGAGACGAAAGATAAGTGTATAGAAGCGCTGTTGGTCGTATAAAAACAATTAATGACCGATTCTTTGGAGGTATTTGGTCTCGGGCAGTTTTCTCACCCTTGGCCACCCTGCTAGCACGCTAGGGGTTGGCCCACATTTGCACATCATTTTTCAATCAAGTTGTCTATTTACATCAAAATCTACCCTATTTATATTGCCAATGTGTTTGTAAATGCACCATTAGATTTTAAATAGGAAATTACATCATCACCTCAAAGTCGTTTTAGGAAGACAAAGTTGTATACTTTGCAGTAGGTTAGTTTAATCATGAGTTATGCGCAAAATTTAAGAGGCCTGGAACACGATAAACAGACTTAATTGCTATTTTGAAAGTGATTTTTTTGACACCGGAAACAGAATTCAATCTGCTCATATGGTATTTTTAGGGTTTGTAAGTAGATGTTTTATTTCTGTAAATATCAAAGCATTTGATTTTAGTTTCAAATTAATAAAAAATCTGTTAACTGCTCGTCACTTTGTTTTCATTTGTTATGGCAAGTTATAGACGTAACACATTTCCCTTAAATCAGTGTTGTGTGGATGAGTGACACTAATTGTTTTGTCCTGGTCTTTAGGACATTGATTGAAAGTCTTACTACTGTGACACGTGGTTTGGAGTTGATGGTGGTGGAGGATAACATGTAGGTAGAGTAAAATAATCCGACCTTACATGAGGCTCTATTGGGCAATAACACGCTGATTTCTTTGAAATGGTGAGTAAATGACGAAAACAGAACTTAATAATACATTAATTCCATCGTGAACTTACGCGGGGTTGTTTGGATTCCATTAGGGTGTTTTTATTGCCCGTATGTCGGCTTTGCTTGTCGGCCAATTCAGGCCATTTAAATGGCCTGGAAGATTGAGCACGGGTCGGTAAAGAATTTTTTTCGACAATGCTGAATTGTAAAATAGCAGCCTTTCGAAACTCTGGTTACTTTTCGTAAGATATAAGTTGAAACAGCTCTGAAAGTTTCGACATGGGAGACGCAGGTGATTTGATTTGTTTAGTCAACCTATATACAAAGTCAAGATAGTGCCCGAATTCGTGAACGTGAGTATGTAAAAATGAAAACACGACAAAATCTACCGTTTTGTAACATATGCGTTAATAATCACTTCACTCACTAAAGGTTTTGCTTCCTGTATGTTTCCGAAACCGGCAAAACCCTGAACAATTGACGGCAGAACTGTTATTGATGAATGCCAGTATACAGGTGACAACACAACTGTTGTAGTGTTAAGTCGACGGAAACTACGTGTAGCTGTGAGCAACAGTAAGCTTATAATTGCCCAGAGTGAGCTGTTTATAAAATTCCATTAAAACGCATACATTTCCAAGTTGTACTTGTCATTACCTGCTAGTGGCAGCATCGAATGTAAAAACAGCGTGGTGCTCACACCCGTCGGCGACAGGAGTTTGGCCCTCTGAAACGTCATGCAAATAGAATACTGAAATGTATAGCTGACGACACTGCCCCACACATACATACAATGTCCCAATATTAAACAGTGTACTAGACATATGAAAATGCATCCAGTAAATTCGTCTTAGCACGTGGAACAAACGCTAACAAAAGGCATACCACTTACCCACCGAGCCCACCCCTTCAGCTTCATGGTATAGCTTCCCGTTTTTAAGACCAAACTGTTTGGCTTGGTGGGTCCACGAACCTCCAGCTGTTTGCAAAACATTGAAAGTCATATAAATTCAATGAATAACACTTTTAAAATATCAATATCAGTTTGCGTACATCGACGTGCGTTTTCTAGGTGGGGATGAACATGCTGCAAGTTTCACCATAGCAAATCCCATTGGTATGAGTAACACAGCGAGCTGGACAAGAACTGGTTGGGTCTTGACATTTTCTAAGGTTTGGTTTTGTTCACATTGACAAGCAATTCCGCGGTGTAGATCGCTCTTATGGCCTAGAATACACTGTATAGGGTACTGTTAGTGACACCCATTGCCTACAGTCCTCTTGCAAATGACCTATAAACTACGTGTGAATGACTGTATGACCTATAACTGACATGTACACGACACCCATGAAATTTGCCTAACACCATAAACGGTCACATATTTTGC